>CM076570.1:409611398-409808024 GCA_034641835.2 Pinus albicaulis
TACATCATCAAATTTTAGAGGGAAAAAAGAAAAAAACTACTTTTTCAACTCGTATTTTCAACTTATCTCCCTATGGGTTTACTCAAATTTTGAGCAGGAACACTCATTGGATGCATAATTTCATTCCTCATCAAAGGCATACCCATGTTTCATACTTTCGATGGACCTTGCTACATGAAAAATGAGAAATACATGAAAAAACGTGATTTCAGTCACGTTTTTTTAATGTATTTCTCATTTTTCGTGTAGCAGGGTCCATCAAAAGTATGCAACATGGGTAATCCTTGGATGAAAAATTAAATTTTTCATCCAACGAGTACTCCCACTCAAAATTTGAGTGAAAACTTAGGGAGATAAGTTGAAAATACAAGTTAAAAAAGTAGTTTTATTATTATTATTTTTTTAATCTTTTCACTTTTGTACCCCAGAAATGGTGAATCATCCCCCATGGCTGACATCATCATATTGAATCCTATTGGTTCTTATAAAGTTTATTTTGGTTGTACATTTTTCTTAGGAGGCCCATTTTAGACCTCAAAATTTCTCTAAGGAGGGGTAAGGGGGTTGAGGTCTAGTGAGTTTAGGGGTTATAGGTTAATGGCTTAGTGGTTAAGGGATTCAATGGTTAAGGGTTAAGAACCAAGGGCTTAGGGGTCAAGGGATTTATGCAAGGACTTGATTGGGTTCCCAAGTCGTGAAAAAATGTAAGGCTAGTTGTGAGGACATGAGTGGTGTTGTTCAATATTTAACATAAGCCATTGGTTTATTAAATGTTGATAAGTCATGCACTGAACATTATATCAAATGGTGAAATGTTTGAAGAGTGGGTCGAAATGAAACAAGGTAAGAGATGTCATGTGCCTAAAAGCTAGAGGCGGAAGTAATATGGAAGGGCTGATGTATAAAGTAAAAGGGGTAGCGAAAATACCAAAAGTGAAATTATGTGGTACGAAGAGCACACAACAAATATATTAAAAGAATTTCCACTTTACGAATATCCGTGCAAGGGAATGCTGCAGTTGGGAATTTCCGCGGGGGTCAAGCAGCGAGAGTGGGAAGAGGCCCATACCCCCGCGGAGTTGCAATAACGTGACGTGGTGGGGACCCAAGGTCAGAATGAAGTGGCAAGTGCAGGGTGCATAGATGTGGTGACGTGGCAGAACGCAATGAGGGCCCTTACAACTGGTAGGTTACGTATTCAATTCTCTTTTGGGGATGATATGTTTCAGGAAATCATATGGCGCATGCGGCAAAGAGGTAAGGTAAGTCCTAGATGAGCTGGTACTGAGGCCCGTACCAGTATTAAACTCGGCACGCGGTATTCACCTGTCCCCAACTAACGCCCAATACCTACACGCCACGTGCCCCACTATCAGTGTCCTTATGAAACTTACCCTGTTTATTTCACCTCTACCCCTTTTTCCCTCAAAATTACCAGTTTTAGACAACAGTTTCCCATATTTTACTGCGGTAAAAGTCTCAGGTCTTCCAGTTACAATATATACCAAGCGGGAACAAGTACCAGGTCTACCCAATCATCACCAGACTACCCTCCGCATCGCTTTCCCAAGAAAATTTACCTACTGTGCAAGTACTTTGTCCATTACATTACCTTTGTTTTCCTTTCGTTTTTTTTTCTTTTTTCAGATTGCATATCTCAGTCATGGGAAGGGGCACACCCAAGAAAAACGAACTAGCGACCCCCCAGGTCCGAGATCATTTCAGCCGTAACAGAGCAATGGGAGTTTCTGAAAGTCATCGAGGAGATGAAATCCTCAGTACTCTATCTCAGGAGAAGATTTCAGGAAGGGGATCTCGATTTGGTCAACAGAGCTCAGCGCGCAAGGGAATATGTGTCATTATTGAAAGGGCTGAGGGCTAACGAAGCAGAGCAGCATGGCATAGTCAACCGGCATAAGGAAGCCTTAGAATGCCAGAAAATCATTGATAAGGAATCGACTCGCGTCGTGGCTTCGAAGGCCTTGCAGCAGTTGGTTTACAGCGTCGACCGATTTGATGCGGTTTGGACCGAGATTGCGACGACATGGCTTCCAACGTGTTGGGACTCCACCACCCCTTCAATGCTGCGACCATTACCGGAATATGAAGCATTCTTAAAGCAAGAAAGGGACTGGACAGATTTCCTGTCAGATAAAGCCACCCGGCTCAAAGCCGAAACCATGGTTGCATCTCTCCGCCTAGAGTTTGCCCTCCTTCACTTGTTAAAACATAAAATTCCTATCGAGGCAAATCCGAGTGACCTCACTGAGGCCTTCATCAGGGTAGAAGGATTTGCAACAATGCCTGAGCCTGCCGCGGATAGTCAGCAGAGGTGCGCCCAGTTTGTCAGCCAAATTGCCAGTTCATCTGCAAACGTGCCGCCACCAGTATCAGCAACAGCCTCGACGCCTTCTCACAAATGATGCATTGTTATTTCATGATTAGGCCCTCACGACCTTTTTACTTTTATCTTAGTTAGTATTTTCAAGTTTCAGGTGGAATTTACATTTCACCACAGCAATTTACTTTTACTTAGACTGTTATACAATTTTGGTTTAAAAATGGCCGAGCACCTAACAGCAGAGGATGAGTGGTTTTTATTCCTCATCACGTTTTTTTGTTACTTTGACAAGGACTTATAACAAATTCCTAGCACACGAGGAAGATATTTTCCCAAAATATCTTCTCGCCCATGTATAGAGGGTCCTATATAAACAAGAACAGCAGAGAACACCAGGTTCCAGATTTTATCAGAAAAACTATGCTATAAGAGAATTTTGTATGCATTTTTTGTTTAACTATTGCATGAAGGTCCAGAGCCCGTTGGGTTTCGATGGAAAGGAGTTTCATCTGTAAGGAGGATTCTAGTCTTTGATATCTAATAGAACGTAACTTCTCCCTTATGTGTCGACTAATTGTTCATCTTGTTTCAACTGCTTTTCTTGTATCATGTTTTGGAATGCGAGCAGCTCATTGGTTTTAATGTGAATTTACCCTAGTTGATACTCATGTTAGAATCAATCTAGTGCTTTAAATATAGCTCATGCATGATATATTGTTCCATTCTCATAGCACCCATACTTCTGCTATATTGGTTTCAATGAGATGTTATTTTGGAATACGCTATTATTGTGAATGGATTCTGAAATAGATAAGCCCATTACATGGTGATATGTGTGTCCGGATACTATCTACGCGACAGCTGATATTTTCTCATTCTTTCTTACATTTTGATCATCGGAAAATTCATTATCTCTGTTAAGTATTGTTGAACTGGCCCTCTTTACCGTGAACTGTCTTAAATTGTCTGATGCCTTTGCGTAAGAGTTTTACACTTTGTCCTTGCAATATATCTTTTGCGCGTCAACCTTCTGAAAGTTTTGGTCCCATTCAAAGTTGAACTTCCTGTTTATAAATGAAAAGCATGAGAGCTCCGTCCTGTTAGTTGTCCCTGTTATATTACATTACTTTTGCTCGCTGCTGTTTTAGATGTCCTAGGCACTGGTCTTTCACAACTCAAGGCTGTGTCTAGGATTGACAACATATTTTTGGTGCTGTTGCCGGGGACCGAAGTTGATGAAAAATTTAAATCCCTAGGCCTCGACAAAACCCTTTTTCACTCTTCAATTAGGTGAGCATGGAGAGTTGAGAGTTGTATATCCCTCACCTTGGCGACTCCACATTCATTTTCCAGAAAAATCTAATTGCAGTCCTGGCTCCTTGGAAGCCACACCTTAGGTCAAATACGTCTCAGCCAAAGACACCCTCTGTGTCTGACCGATAGAGAATTTTACATAGAAGAGGTTGGAGGGAGAGACAATTTTTTCATACTGAGATCCCACAATTTTCTCTAGAGGACTTTCCTTCTTCCTCTTCTCAGGTAGCCCAATTGCAAGATTTTGAATCCACTCTGGGTGAAACCGGTTATTACTCAGACTATTTACCCCCAGGAAGCATCCTAGTTAAGGACGAGGCTGAGTCAACAGATACCACCCGTTATACATTTCACCCTACTCCAGAGGCTGAAGAAGTTAAAGAGGTCACGTAAATATCTGCTGTTAATACTCCACCCTTGTCTCCATCCTCCCAAGCTGCGATTCACTATATTCCTATCATCATCCACACCTCACTTCCACCTCCTCCCCCACTTGGTCACCAAACCCTCTTATTACCTCCACCTCCTCCCCCAATGGCAAATGTTTCGGGATTCTTGCTAAACAAATATGCCCCCTGGCATTACCTCCAGTTCTAAATGATATGCCGCAGCACTATTTAAAGATCCTGCCCCGCTTCAATGGAGAAAACAAGATTGATGCTCAAAAACACCTTGAGGTCTTATGTGCTTTTGCAGAAAACTTTAATGTAGAACATTTGAACGTAGTCCTAAGACTATTTGTGGAGTCCCTTGATGGTGAAGCCAGAAAATGGTTCAAAACGTTGGGAGACTGTTCCATAAACACATGGGAAGCAATGGAAGACACTTTTCTCAAGAAATGGGGGGAGAAGAAAGACCACGGACACTGTCTAACTGAGTTTAATACACTCAAGAAAATACACAATGAAGGGGTGGCCGAGTTTATTAAGATATTTAACAAGCTGTACCTGAGCCTACCCACCAAAATGAAACCGCACCAGACCGCTGCCAAGGTTGTGTTCGTTGCAGCTTTTGACTCAGAATTTGGCTTCTCTTTGAGAGAAAGAAAGCTAGCCACTCTGGATGATGCTCAGACTGATGCACTGGAGCTTGAGGCAAACTTTTCCTCCACTGGTAAATCCAAGGGTAGATCTGAGCAGGATACGAGAAGGAGGGGAAAGGAAGAGGTATCCACCTTGAGCCAAGATAGAGATTCGGTTAATGACAGGATTGAGGAGATGAACAAGATGATCAAGAATCTCTTGAGAAAATTGGTGAAACTTGAAATGGAGGCCAAGAATTTCCAAAACGCTCCAAACAGAGGCTTTAACCCTCAATACAGAAAACCCCCCTTGGGGACAGAAGGAGCAGCAAGATCAAGTGCCACATCCTCTATACTTGGAAGGGCAAGTAGAGGGTTCTAATGAAGACAATTCTTACGAACAAGAGGAGGCATACCTTTCTTTCTCAAACAATGATGATGTTGAATGTCTGGTACATGGGAGTGAAGAAGTGGAGGTAGCACACACAGAAGTGAAAGCTAATGAAGACACCGAAGATCCAGAAATTGATGACTATTGCAAGCAGTTCGTTGATTTGATGCAAGCGCAGTTCAATAGAAGATATGATCTCAGGTCTTCCAGAAAGAGAACCCGTACTCAGGATCAGGAGGAGGACACACCACAGGAAGAGGCACCAGCTCAGAAGGAGGCAAATCCTCAAAAGATCCCAGACAAAGGTAAGAGGCCCCTTAACCAACCTTTACAATCCGCTGATCAATTACCTTCATCTTCACAAGTGTCTACACCTCCTAATGTCAAGCCAATATTAAAAGAAGTAAAAATTCTCCCTCCGAAAAAATACTCCAAAGATAAAGAACCAAAAGAGGTTTCAGTGGATATGTCCTCCTCTGCTTTCAGTCTACAGAAGGAGCTTGAGAAAGTGAAAATCCCAGTCCCCTTGACCGAGTTGTTAAAACAGCCCGCATATCAGTCCCAAGTCACTTCATTTATGCTCCCTCCAGAAGTAATAAACGTTCCAGATAGTCTTAACCTTCAGGAGGAAAGACCTATGGTAGTTTTTGGCCCACATGTCGAAGAGTTAGATGCTACCACCCCTCCTTTTTATGTGTCTTTGGTAATACATGACTTGCTGCTGCATAACTGCATGTTAGATTCAGGAGCCTCTCATAATCTTTTACCCCTCTAAGTCATGGAGCAACTAGGACTACAGATCACTCGTCCATACAAAGACCTTTACTCATTTGACTCCAAAAGAGTTAAGTGCCTAGGCATGATAAAAGATTTGGTGGTCAACCTGGCTCAAATCCCAACAAAAAGTGTAGTGATGGATATAGTGGTGGCTAACATCCCAGCTCGCTTTGGCATGTTACTGTCAAGATCTTGGGGGACCAAAATTGGTGGATCGATCAAGCTAGATCTGACCTATGCCACTATCCCTGTATTTGGTGGGCAAGAGAGGAGGCTGTATCGGGAAACCAGATTTGTCAAGACAATCACCAAGGCAGATGATCCAGTTAATTCTCCGGTTTATAGCAGGGAGGGGGATTTCTCATGTCTAATGCTGGAGGAAGATCAAGAGTATGCACATGAGCCATCATTTTTCCAGATCAAGACAGAACAATTCATAGAGAGTCCCGAATCAGAAATCTGGACACTCCACTTTGATGGGGCCAATTCTAGGGAAGGAAATGGAGCTGGGGTGTTATTGATTTCGCCTACAGGTAGATGGGTGCTTCTATCTTTCAAGCTGGAGTATGAAGCCACAAATAACGAGGCCAAGTACGAAGCACTCCTACTAGGGTTGCAGATAGCCAGGAGTATGAACATACGAAGTTTAAAAGTTCTGGGAGATTCAGAACTAGTAGTCAGGCAGGTGAGAAATCAGTGTCAAGCAAAGCATCCTAGGCTGAGGGCCTATAGGGACGAAGTGTGGGATCTAGTGGAGAACTTATTCTTGGCATTTAATATCCAGTTCATGCCCTGAGAGAAAAATAGAATGGCTGACTCCCTGGCAGTGGCTGCCAGTACGTTTCGCCCACCTCAGAATCCTCTGTTGAGATATGAGATCGAAGTACGATATCGACCATCAATCCCAGAAAATATCAAACACTGGCAAGTATTCGAAGATGAAGATCAGGTGAAGAGATTTTTGGAAACAGTTGGGGAATTTTCAAACATGGAGATTGATAGTGGTGAAGAGGAAGAGGCCGATGATGCTTCTAGAGATGAGGGGGAAGAGAAGGTAGCTGGCCACAAATTTCTGCAGTTGAAAGGAAATGTCATTCCCAGAGGACTAGTGCCTTTAGAAAGGCTTTTTAACAAGAATGATGTTCCATTACGGCCAAACAAAGTTGTAGAGGAGAACCAGGTGGAAGACCCGAATCTAGGCACTAAGGCTGACCCTAAAATTGTAAAGCTGTCTAAAAAGGTCCCGGAAGAATATAAACAGTTGTATCAGAAGTTATTTCAGACCTATAAAGATGTGTTTGCCTGGTCTTATCAAGACCTAAAAACCTTCGATGTCAGCATTATGCAGCATAAAATTCCATTGAAGGGAGATGCAAAACCGCATAAGCAGAAGCTCAGACAGATCAATCCCCTATTGTTACCTTCTATTGAGAAAGAAATTAAGAAACTGCTGAAGGCTAAAATCATTGTACCATTAAGGTATTCTGAGTGGGTGGCAAACTTAGTCCCGGTGAGGAAGAAGAATGGAGAAATAAGGTTATGTGTTGACTTTAGGAATCTGAACAGAGCGTCCTTAAAGGATAATTATCCATTTCCAAAGATGGACCACATCTTGCAGAAAGTGGTAGGAGCATCCCAAATGTTGATGATGGATGGATTTTCTGGGTACAATCAGGTGGCTGTACTGCCAGAGGATCAAAAGAAGACGACCTTCACCACTCCTTGGGGAACGTTTATGTATGCCAGGATGCCTTTTGGGCTGATTAATGTAGGGGCCACTTTTCAGAGGGCCATCGATATTGCTTTTATTGGAGAACAGGATCAGTTCGTGGTGGTATACCTGGACGACATTACTGTGTTTTCAAAGGACGATGCAGAGCACATAGAGCACATATGCAGAACCTTTGAGAAGTGTAGAAAGTATGGCCTCTCCCTTAACCCACAGAAGTCGTTATTTGCACTAGAAGAGGGAAAGCTCTTGGGACATATAGTTACCAGAGATGGAGTGAAGATTGACCCCAAGAGAGTAGAAATTATAAACGGTATTTCCCTGCCCAGAAACAAAAAGGAAGTTCAGGTGTTCCTAGGTCGTATAAAATTCCTAAGGAGATTCATCCCTAACTATGCTGAGATAGTTAGGCACATAACTGATATGCTAAAAAAGAATAATGAGGTGAAATGGTCACCAGAGTCAAGAGAAGCCTTTGCCAGAATTAAAAATGCGTTCGCTAAAGCCCCTGTGTTACCCAGGCCAGATTATGCCAAATCGTTCATGATCTTCTCCTTTGCATCCCCTCATACAGTAGCTGGAGTTTTGTTGCAGAAAAATGAAGAGGGGTATGAAAAACGTATTTCCTTCTTAAGTCAGGTGCTTCGGGATGCTGAACTGAAATATAACATATTGGAGAAGCAAGCGTACGCTCTGGTGAAATCCCTCAAAGCTTTCCGTATGTACGTTTTGCAGTCCCATGTCACTGCATTTGTTCCTACAATAGCTGTTAAAGACATTCTTATCCAGGGGGACAGTGAAGGAAAAGGAGGAAAATGGATAGCCAAAATATAGGAATATGAGTTAGATATCCGTCCTACCAAATTAATCAAGGGGCAAGGTTTAGCCAAGATCCTGTCTGAATGAAATTGTCAGGCCCTAGGTATCAGTTTTTCTATGATAGAAAATGAAGATTCTAGGGGAAAGGAGGAAGCACAGAGAATAGAAATAGCCTCCCAGAAGATACATATGAAGTACCTCATCAGTCCATGGTACAAAGAGGTGGTAGAATATCTTCTAACCCTCAGGTGCCCACCCATTTGTAACAAAACCAAGTACAAATCACTGAGGTTGAGGTCGCAAAATTATGTCATTGCAAACGGTCAGTTGTATTGGCGAGATCCTTCTGGTATTCTACTCCTGTGTCTTACGGAAGAAGAGGTAGAAGGTATAATGGCTAAGTTTCATGAAGGAATCTGCGGGGGCCATTACAGTTGGAGAGCTACGGCTCACAAGACTCTAAAAGCCAGTTTTTTCTGGCCTAAACTATTTGGGGATGTGTTTGCCCGAGTCAAAGCTTGTGAGAAGTGCCAAAGATTTTTCGAGAGATAGAAACTAGCACCCCTCCCCATGATACTGGTCCACGTAGATGAGCCTTTCTAGCAGTGGGGAATTGACTTCATAGGAGAAGTACACCCCCCTTCAAGTGGACAACATAAATGGATCTTAACTGCCACAGATTACTTTACAAAATGGGTGGACGCTATACCTGCTACGAATGCAACTGACGCTGTGGTAATAAAATTCATGGAGGAGCATATCATATCCAGGTTCAGGTGTCCCGCTAAGATAGTAACTGAAAACGCACAAGCCTTTAAATCCACAAAATTTGTCAACTTTTTCCAGCAGTATAATATTGCAATGGGTCACTCTATGGCTTACTACCCCCAAGGGAATGGCCTTGCAGAGTCCTCAAATAAAACTCTGGTTCGAGCACTAAAGAAGACTATGAACGAGAATCAGAAGAATTGGGATTCTCAGCTGAAATTCGCTCTGTGGGAAAACTGAATTACTAGCAAAAGGGAAACCGGGAAGTCCCCATATGAACTAGTTTATGGGAGAGCAACAGTTTTTCCTGTGCAATTGGCTTTACTGGTAGCTCGGTTCATGCAAGAAATTCAAGAGGAGCCTGACGATGTAACTAGGAGGATTAATCAGTTGGTGGAGCTAGAAGAAACACGAAGTCAGGTGAGTCAGAAGCTGATTAAATATCAGGAGAAAATGAAGGATCTTTTTGACCAACATGCCAAAGACAGAAAATTACAGGTAGGAGATATGGTGCTCAGATGGGACATTCGAAGGGCAGATAAAGGGAAGCACGGAAAATTCGATCCCCTCTGGTTTGGCCCTTTCAAAATCACAGAGCAAGGTGGCAACAATACTTTTAGGTTGGAGAATTTGCAGGGGGATTTGCTGGACGCCCCTGTTAATGGTCAATTCCTCAAGCCTTATTTCCAGTACTGATCTGGGCCGGGGAAGCCCGATGTATCATATTGTATACTATTTCCTATTTTAAGTGTTGTTTGAACAATGTTTGTTTGTTGATGAATCATGAGAAGAAGAGGTAAAAGCCGAAAGGAACGAGAAGTGGCATTCATAGAAGATAAACAGTGGTCTGCGTAGTTCTCGACACATTCAAGGATTAACGTGCTATCCCCAGCTGGAGCCAATGTTGTTCAATATTTAACATAAGCCATTGGTTTATTAAATGTTGATAAGTCATGCACTGATGTCATGGGGTCGAAATGAAACAAGGTAAGAGATGTCATGTGCCTAAAAGCTAGAGGCGGAAGTAATATGGAAGGGCTGATGTATAAAGTAAAAGGGGTAGCGGAAATACCAAAAGTGAAATTATGTGGTACGAAGAGCGCACAAAAAATATATTAAAGGAATTGCTAGTTTACGAATATCCATGCAAGGGAATGTTGCAGTTGGGAATTTCCCCGAGGGTCGAGCAGCGAGAGTGGGAAGAGGCCCATACCCCCGCGGAGTTGCAATAACGTGACGTGGTGGGGACCCAAGGTCAGAATGAAGTGGTAAGAGTAGGGCGCGGAGATGTGGTGACGTGGCGGAACGCAATGTGGGCCCTTACAACTGGTAGGTTACGTATTCAATTCGCTTTTGGGGATGATATGTTTCAAGAAATCATATGGCGCATGCGACAAAGAGGTAAGGTAAGTCCTAGATGAGATGGTACTGAGGCTCATACCAGTATTAAACCCGGCACACAGTGTTCACTTGTCCCCAAATAACGCCCAATCCCTACACGCCGCGTGCCCCACTATCAGTGTCCTTACGACACTTACCCTGTTTATTTCAACTCTACCCCTTTTTCCCTCAGAATTACCAGTTTTAGACAACAGTTTCCCATATTTTACCACGGTAAAAGTCTCAGGTCTTCCAGTTACAGTATATACCAAGCGGGAACAAGTACCAGGTCTACCCAATCATCACCAGACTACCCTTCGCGTCGCTTTCCCAAGAAAATTTACCTACTGTGTAGGTACTCTGTCCATTACATTCCCTCTGTTTTCCTTTCATTTTTTTTTTTCAGATTGCATATGTCAGTCATGGGAAGGGGCACACCCAAGAAAAATGAACCAGAGACCCCCCAGGTCTGAGATCATTTCAGCCGTAACAGAGCAATGGGAGTTTCTGAAAGTCATCGAGGAGATGAAATCCTCAGTACTCTATCTCAGGAGGTGATTTTAGGAAGGGGATCTCGATTCGGTCAACAGAGCTCAGTGCGCCAGGGAATATGTGTCATTATTGAAAGGGCTGAGGGCTAACGAAGCAGAGCAGCATGGCATAGTCAGCCGGCATAAGGAAGCCTTAGAATGCCAGAAAATCATTGATAAGGAATCGGCTCGCATCGTGGCTTCGAAGGCCTTGCAGCAGTTGGTTTACAGCGTGGACCGGTTTGATGTGGTTTGGACCGAGATTGCAACGGCAGGGATTCTGACGTGCTGGGACTCCACCACCCCTTCCATGATGCGACCATTACCGGAATATGAAGCATGCTTAAAGTAAGAAAGGGACCGGACAAATGTCCTGTCAGATAAAGCCACCCGGCTCAAAGCCGAAACCATGGTTGCATCTCTCTGCCCAGTGTTTGCCCTCCTTCACTTGTTAAAACATAAAATTCCTACCGAGGCAAATCCGAGTGACCTCACTGAGGCCTTCATTAGGGTAGAAGGATTTGCAACGATGCCTGATCCTACCGTGGACAGTCAGCAGAGGTGCGCCCAGTTTGTCAGCCAAATTGCCAGTTCATCTGCAAACGTGCCGCCACCAATATCAGCAATAGCCTCGACCCCTTCTCACAAATGATGCATTGTTATTTCATGATTCGGCCCTCACGGCCTTTTTACTTTTTATCTTAGTTAGTATTTTCAAGTTTCAGGTGGAATTTACATTTCACCACAGCAATTTAATTTTACTTACACTATTATACAATTTTGGTTTTAAAATGGCCGAGCGCCTAACAGCAGAGGATGAGTGGTTTTTATTCCTCAACATGTTTTTTTGTTACTTTGACAAGGACTTCTAATAAATTCCTAGCACACGAGGAAGATATTTTCCCAAAATATCTTCTCGCCCATGTATAGAGGGTCCTATATAAACAAGAATAGCAGAGAACACCAGGTTCCAGATTTTATCAGAAAAACTATGTTGTAAGAGAATTTTGTATGGATTTTTTGTTTAACTCTTGCATGAAGGTCCAGAGCCCATTGGGTTTCGATGGAAAGGAGTTTCATTTGTAAGGAGGATTCTAGTCTTTGATATCTTATAGAACGTAACTTCTCCCTTATGTGTCGACTAATTGTTCATCTTGTTTCAGCCGCTTTTCTTGTATCATGTTTTGGAATGCGAGCAACTCATTGGTTTTAATGTGAATTTATCCTAGTTGATACTCATGTTAGAATCAATCTAGCGCTTTAAATATAGCTCATGCATGATATTGTTCCATTCTCACAACACCCATACTTCTGCTATATTGGTTTCAATGTGATGTTATTTTGGAATACTCTATTATTGTGAATGGATTCTTAAATAGATAAGCCCATTACATGGGTGACAGGTGTCCTGCACATTTGCACAACAATATTTTCTCATCCTTTCCACATTGTGAACATTCCATAGATTACTTATTTCCCCTTAAGTATTGTTGAACTGACCCTTCTTTACCGTGAATTGTTTTAATTGTCCGATGCCTTTGCGTAAGAGTTTTACACTTTGCCTCCGCAACATAATCTCAGCACAACCGAAATTTTATAACCATTCGAATTTGAAATTCTCATATAAATGAAAGCATGAGAGCCCAAATCACAGTTGTTCCAAAGGACATTACATTACTTTTCTCTCTCACGTTAATATGTTCCGAGACCACTTTTCACAACTCAAGGTCATTTCTAGGATTGATGTCATTATGAAAACTACAGGTGGTTAAAATTCATACTTCAAATATGCATGTACAATTAAACCCAAATTCTGACCTTAGTCAATACACTTATAAGTATTTGAATCCACTTTCGACCTTCACAATAAAATGCATTTCCATTAATGGCCCAATCTAAATTCACTTTCTGGTCAATTTCACTAATAATGATTTTTTAAGCTTCTTTTAATCAAGGGTTAGAGCCATACAAATGTTTCATTTATTTGAGTCTCGACCTTGGTTTTAAATAAGTTCTTCTAGGGCTATATCTTAATCTTAGAGTAATCAACTACTCATTCGAAACCATTTTGGATCGAAGCATTAAGTGTTTTTGAACCAACATTTCCATCCTTTTAAATCGATATCCAACTTTTTATGATATCAACAACCATTAGAGTGATTAATTAACTCAACGTTAATCTTTCCCTCGGGCCCACATACATTGGATTTCATATATTGAAATATCGCTTACCGAATAATAACGTTGTCCATACTTTTCATTATCCTACTTGCAACTTTGAAAGTGATTGTCATTGATCTTCGATGCCACCTGTTTGAACAATAATCGCATTTTTTTTTACAAAACTTTAACCCTCACAAAAAATGCGAAATGGCTAGTATTCTAAAACCGCCAATTGCCACGTGTTGACCCTAGAACACTATCACATTTTTTCCAGTGAAACAACTTACCATCTTTTTGTGATGTGAAGACCACTTATGGAATTGGGAAAACCACCTTCAATATTCAAAATCATGGTTCCGCTTCAGTCAAACCCGTCTCTCTCCACGTTAATGCTATGACTTCCATCGATATAAAATCAAGCTAAGAGTTTAGTGAAAGACTTAAATATGTTCAACAACCAGAGTTAACATTACCCGCATCATTCCCCATTGAACTATTCGCACGAGGTTAAAACACCTTCAAGATTCAACTATCAACAAACTATGGGTTGTGGCTTTCATATGAAATCCAAGATCGATTAACACAATCGATACTCTACTTTCCTCTGCGTGCAACTTAATAGCATGGTCAATGTAACAAATCGAACTTGATCAAATGGAACAGAGTTCCATCCAGTTCAACCACGAAATCAAGAGTTGTCTTTCTCCTTCTTCACACAGGGTCTAGTACATAGTTTTGATCTTACCAATGTTTCTAAGTAGATACATCAGAGGAATTTCTAAAAGACAAGATCCTCCTCTTTCACAAATGTCGATATACATTCAATTGCGCATCCAGGTTAACACCGAATACATATAATCTAGGAATCTAAAAAAGAACCAAAGACTCATTCACACACACAGTGATTTCATAATTTCGATTCAATTCCGAATGCACCCAACTTATCATACATAAATTGAGACAGGTAGTTTATTACTTCACTAGAATCGATCCTTTCAATGATCGATTCACCCAATTTGCAAGTCACATAACCCACATAGTCTCATGCACGAATCAAATTGAATATGAAATTCTTCTGTATAAATAAAACTAAGTAATTACAAACTTAATTCCTCTGTGGCCTGATCTTCAATTCAATGGCCTTCTACCTCACAAATATACATAGCTCTGAACCCCTATCCTACTCCCTAGACCTATCTGCTTAATGCCAATTAGGATTAAATTTATACAAGAAAGTAATGAATCGATTCAGCTCCCTGAATAACTCAACAAAATTCTTAAAATTCTCAATTTCCTAAACCTAGACCAATTCCATATATTATCTTAAACTAACTGTAATTCACTCCTAAATCTAACTATCTCTTCACATTCCTGACTAACCAAATTCCCTTGTTCTCCAATCATTTGAGGACAGTTACATTGTATCTCCATATTTAATTAAAAGTCACTCAAATATGAATAATTACATAGGAAATTAAAAACATGAGACCCCCCTTATATCTACAAAAATACAAAGTGCTTTTTGGAACCTAATGCCCTTGCATCAGACTCCCAAGGTCAAAATTATTCATGATCTCCTGATCATGTGCCTTTAATCTCTACCTCCTGGATCCCAAGCTCTGTTTTTCTGCTTTCCAATAGTTGCATCATCCTTCAACTATTCTTCTCCAGGTCTCCATATCTTGTTCTGCATCTTACCTCCAACTATGCTTTCGCAATCTCTTCTTGTATTTTCCTTACTGAAATTCCTTGGCCTTTTTGCTGCTGTCTGCTACTTCTACACCTTCATCATCAGTCTTATGATGCTTTCAATCTCCATGTCTAGCTTATCTTCTAGCTGGAAATCTCTTTGCCTCTTGTTACTGCCTTCAATTTCTGTTATTTCAGCTACTGTAGATGCTTTTGCTATTGTTGCTATTACTGCCCTTCTTGCTGCCAACATTGATGTTGCTACTATCAATGTTGCCTTACTGATTTTCGCTAACATTCTTTTTACTCCTACAGATCTCACCCCACATGTTGCTTCAGCTGCCACCATAGATGTTGCTAATGCCAATGTTGCCTCTGCTGTTACCTCCCCTATTGTTGCTGCCTCCCAAAATTCATGTCCATATCCAACAATTTCTTTTTTCTCATCACCTGAAAATTTACCTTTAAAAAGTAAATTATCTTTTATTTCTCTAACTGCAGTAACATAACCACTCATTTCTCCTTGTATACTAGTAAGCATACTTAGCTTATGCAAACTAGTATCTGCTCCTAGTTCTTCCATAACTTTAGGCAATCTCATTCTAGTGCCTGCAATCTCCTTATCTTGTTTAAATGTTTCCAGAAAACATTTTAGTCACTCAATTTTTACTTGTTTCACATCCTCAATATGCTGCAAATTAAATTCAGCATATTCTTCTTCTTCTTGGACAATCTTTAGTAATTGTCTTTCATCCCTTTGATTGATTCTAGAAATCAAATCAATATCTTCAACCACTATATCCTCGTCCTCTATCAAAATAGAATTTTGATTCTTCATCACTGTGTCAGTCCCAAAAGTCAGCCCCACAATTTTCTCTTGGCCCATCAGACAAGCCAATTCTTCCTTGTCACTAACAGTAACAAATTTCGACATATGAGACATGACTATCTCACCTTCTTTCTACAACAGTTCTTCTTTTCTCAAGACAATTCAAAATGATGGATGGTCTTCTACATCACATGTAAACAAAAAAAAAAATTAGTGTCAAAATCACAAGACCCAATGGTCTCACTTGCTGATTCAGTCACCAATTCTTCTCTCTACAGCCCCAAGTCTTCTTCACGACTCAGAAAATCTTCACTATCATTCTCCTTAGCTTCTAGAGTTATCTCCATTGTTCCAATCACCATGTTAAAATGATGACCCTTCACCATGTTTTCAGCCAACATAGTTTCTCTTTCATTCAATTCTCTGACAATATTCATTGGTTGTCCCTCTTTGCCCGCATGATTAACACATGAATTATCTGCATTAAAATTACAAGGTCTCAATACCTCTTCCTCCTCTAAAAACACATCAGTATGTTGTTCTTATTTTTCTTCCAATTCCTCTGTCAGCACATCAGTATGTTGATTTGCATCCTCCATGAGACTGTCAGCTAGTCTCTTCTTCTTTCCATCACCTACTTCATGAACACTACCCATGAAGACCTTCCTGCTCTGCTTCCTCACAAAATTATCCCGTGCATAGGTCCTCTGCTTCTCCAATTCTCTTCTTTGAAAATCCAAACTTCTATACAATTCAACAATTTCAATTAGAGTAGATTTTGGGAACCTGACACAGCCCTTTATACCTTTGCTTGCTCTTGACCAATCATCAGCTGATCCTTCTCTCTTTGCCTCAATATTCTGCTGAATATTCTCATTGGACTCTTCTGTCTTCATGTCTTCCTCCTGAGATATTACTATCTCAACATTGATCTAAATAGATTTCAGATTCAATTTCTCCTCCTCAAAAAACTTTAAATCTTGTTCATCTCCCTGTGATGTACCTGCAAACATACACAACTCTTTAGTTTTAAAACTACAAGAATTTTCAGTCTTGGTTGCTTTCTCAAGCACTTCCCTTTGAACAAATTTGCATGTGGAATCTTCAAATTCCATCCTTGACTCAAGAACTCTCAGTTCATCTCCCTCTGTAGAACCTGTGATCACTTCACAATTGTGAGACTCAAAAATACAAGTCTTCACATCATCCGGCTGATCTGGACTTGCCCAATAACTCAAGATATCATCGATGATTTTCTCTTCAGCGAGACAAACTTCTTGCTGCTTTAAACCTTCATCAGGATTCAGAAGATCCTTCATAGATCTGTATTCTTGACCTGTACTCTGTTCTACTTCACAACCAAAAACTTCTTTTCTCAAATCAGCTGCTCTGAGTTCCTCTTTCAATAAGGCAATCTCCTTTTGCCTCAACCTTAACTGTAATGGTTGCCATTTCACTCTCTTCTTCATGAGCCAACCAACTCTCTAGCTTTCCTCTATCATCCTCTTCAGTTTATTAAACTGTTCTGTGATCTCAACTACCTCTTTCCAATATTCTGCATCAGTCAACTGCTGCCTTATGCCATTTTCCTTGGCATCTGCTTTCTTTTTTATATTGTGGCCTCTCTCAGAACCTCTGCAATCTCTGCTATGACTATCAATAGCCATATTCTCCTCCATGAGTTTCTCACTCATCAACTGAACTAAGCCTCTGCAACAACAATCTCTCCTACTGCCTCTTACCTCACCAATCCTTTCCTTCGAATCTGGGCTTTTCGCAAGTACTGGTCCCCTATCTGCTGGAACCTTCTGAGCACTCTCTTCTGCTCTCTCTAGGCTTCACTCTACAACTCTTAGAACTCATTCAACCTCTGTTGAATCTCCTCAATGTTCTGCCACACCTTCTTCTTCACTTTATAATCCTCTGCTGGACTCTTTTATCAGTGATCTCAAAGCTGTGATCTACTTTTGCTGAGATTTCTTCAATTGCCTGCAATCTAAATTCTGCAAACAATTCTTCAAAAAATAGTTAAAAAATGCTCAACAACTCACCTTCTCTTGAGAACACTGCAATTGTTCTCCCTATCCAACCTTTAGTTGAATATCAGGTTCACTACCATCATCATCAAAACTCTATCTTCATCATATCTGCAACCATGATTCTGTCATCATAATTTGAAAATCAGATTTAAAATTTTTTACCTGCATGATCTTGTTCTTCATTCATCTTTGCAAATCCTATTCACTGCAACCCTGTGTATCTTTGCATATCAGATTTCAGAATCTGATCTTCTCCCCTCTCTCATCACATGCAATCATTAAAATTAAAAAAAAAAATCCTTTACTTCAAACAGAGCTATTCTAGCTCTGATACCACATGATGCTGGGAAACCAACTTAAACCACAATCTTCAATCTCTATGCATATAAAATAATGCACTCCAAGTTTTGTCTCAAATAATTTTAAACTTGTCAACTCAACAATTCCAACTTTCTATTTGGGCAATCTTGAAACTACACGGAAGCTAAATTTAGACCCATGGTTATTAAAACCCAAACTATCCAGCCCAGAATTGTCATTAACTTACAGAAGCTTCAATTGTCAATTAAGTATATGGTTATGAAACCACACATATGGTAAACTTCATACTTCAAATATGCATGTACAATTAAACCCAAATTCTAACCTTAGTCAATACACTTATAAGTATTCAAATCCAATTTTGACTTTCACAATAAAATGAATTTCCATTAATGGCCCAATATAAATTCACTTTCTGGGCAATTCACTAATAATGATTTCTGAAGCTTCTTTTAATCAAGGGTTAGAGCCATACAAATGTTTCATTTATTTGAGTCTTGACCTTGGTTTTAAATAAGTGCTTCTATGGATATATTTTAATCTAAGATTACTCAACTACTCATTCGAAACCATTTTGGATCGAAGCATCAAGTGTTTGTGAACCAACATCTCAATCCCTTTAAATTGATATCCAAATTTTTATGATATCAACAAAAATTAGAGTGATTAATTAACTCAACGTTAATCTTTCCCTTGGGCCCACATACATTGGATTTCATATATTGAAATATCGCTTACCGAATAATA
Organism: Pinus albicaulis; assembly: GCA_034641835.2. Classification (NCBI taxonomy): domain Eukaryota; kingdom Viridiplantae; phylum Streptophyta; class Pinopsida; order Pinales; family Pinaceae; genus Pinus; species Pinus albicaulis. Next base: position 409,630,257 of record CM076570.1, read on the forward strand.
ACACTGTCCATACCTTTCATTATCCTACGTGCAACTTTGAAAGTGGTTGTCATTGATCTTCGATGCCACCCGATTGAACAATAATCGCATTTTTTTGTACAAAACTTTAACCCTCACAAAAAATACGAAATGGCTGGTATTCTAAAACTACCAATTTCCACATAGGCTAGAACATTATTGCATTTTTTTTTTAATAGAAGCAATAACACTGCCATATTTTTGCGATGCGAAGACCACTTATGGATTTGGGAAAACCGCCTTCAATATTCACAATCATGGTTCTGCTTTATTCAAACCCATCTCTCTCCACATTAACGCTGTGACTTCCATTGATATAAAATCAAGCAAAGAGTTCAATGAAAGACTTAAATATGCTCAACAACTAGAGTTAACATTACCCGCATCCTCTATAAAACCTCACTGATTCCCCATTGGACTATTTGCACGAGGTTAAAATAGCTTCAAGATTCAACTGTCAACAAACTATGGGTTGTGGCTTTCATATGAAATCCGAGATCGATTAACACAATCAATACTCTCCTTTCCTCTGCGTGCAACTTAACAGCACGATCAATATAACAAATCGAAATTGATTAAACGGAACAGAGTTCCGTCTAGTTCAACCACGGAATCGAGAGTTGTCTTGCTCCTTCTTCACACAGGGTCTAGTACATAGTTTTGATCTTACTAATGTTTCTAAATAGATACATCAGAGGAATTTCCAAAAGACAAGATCCTCCTCTTTCACAAATGCTGATATACATTCAATTGCACATCGAGATTAACACTTATTACATATAATCCAAGAATCTCAAAAAGAACCAAAGTCTCATTCTTACACACATTGATTTCATAATTTCGATTCAATTCGGAATGCACCCAAATTTTCATACATAAACTAAGACAGGTAATTTATTACTTCACTAGAATCGATCCTTTCAGTGATCGATTCACCCAATTTGCAAGTCACATAACCCACACAGTCTCATGCATGAATCAAATTGACTCTGAAATTATTCTATATAAATAAAACTAAGTAATTACAAACTTACTTCCTCTGTGGCCTGATCTTCAATTCGATGGCCTTCTACCTCACCACTCTGCACAACTCTGAACCCCTGTCCTACTCCCCAAACCTATCTGCTTAATGCCAATTAGGCTTACATTTATAGAAGAAAGTAATGAATCGATTCAGCTCCCTGAATAACTCAAAAAAACGCTTAAAATTCTCAATTTCCTAAACCTAGACCAATTCCCTAGATTATCTGAAATTGAATCTAATTCACTCCTAAATTTGACTGTCTCTTCACATTCCCGAATAACCAAATTCCCTTGTTCTCCAATCATTTGAGGATAGTTACATTGTCTCTCCATATTTAATTAAAAGTCACTCAAATATGAATAATTACATAGGAAATTAAAAACATGAGACCCCCCTTATGTCTACAAAAATACAAAGTGCTTTTTGGAACCTAATGCCCCTACATCAGAAACACTTCTTTCAGCGGATCAAGTGAATATGAATTACCAAGCCTGGGGGATTGAGAGTAAATGTCAAGAGACATGCTGAAAGGAGTGCAATCAGAGGACAGAGGTTCCGAAGCGACAATGAGTTCACAATAATAAATCTCAATCAGACTCAAAGGCATCGAATCTCCAAAGGAATCAATCTGTTCAGGCGAAGGAATAATCCATGGGTCATCAGACTAAGAAATCATATGAATCTGAACAATATTCGGAGGAGGAAGAGGAAAAATACCCATGAGGGCAGGATCTTTAAAAATACTTGGCCCTACGCTCTCGTAGGGTGTGGGAATCTTATCCACATACAGAACGTTGTTCTTGGAAGAATAGGTGAAGAAAGATAATTGATCAACAATAACAGTCTTTCCTTCATGTGGAAATTTCAAAACAAGAAAGAGAGTGGACAGAACACACAACATGGCATGAGTCCAACTGTGACCGAGGAGAATATTATAATTGAGCTTAGTGTTAATAACTTCGACCTCGACATTAACGGTCTTCCCTTTCAACGTAATTGGTAAACTAGCAAGAACACATAAAGGTTTTGATTCTCTTCCATCAAATGCTTCTAGGGCATTAGGTGATGAATTCGGGGCTGGAGAACTTATGGCTTTCCAACATGAAGATGACATGATACAGGTGGATGCACCTTTGTCCAAAACTACTTGATGAATGTCGAGACCATTAATAACAACTTGAATAATGAGCGCAATCTGATGCAGAAGTCATGGAATGAAATTCTCTAGATCGAAAGAAATAAGGCTAGTATTGGTAGGATCAATCCTGCCAATCGCAGATAATAAAGCCCTTTGCTGTGATGGACAACTTTGAAGTACTTCTAATGCAGACATTGCAGACAGCGCCTGAGCCAAATCCTCAACAATATTGTAATGGTGAGCAGCACAGGCGTTGGGATTATAAGAAGACTTATGGAGGACACCTTTGGAAGGTGGTTGCACAACGGAGTCAGCATTGGGCCTTTCAATCTTAAGAGGACCCGTAACAGGCGGAGGAGGAGGAGCATCAGCAATCTCCTTCCCCATGGCCTGACAGGATCCAACATAATCTTTCAACCGAGTAGCAATAGAAACGGTGCCTGAACCATTCATCATGAACACTTGAGAGCCAAATGGGGTAGAGGACTGAGGTTTCTCTACATCCGAGTCTGCTAAGATGGGAAAGTTTATTTAGGAATGGCCATAGTTCCCTAGGTGCCTTTGATAAATTGGCTCACTTCGGACCATTGAGGACAATCCTTGGTGAAGTGCTATTCATCACAGATCAAACAAGGGTACTTTGGTTTGCGTTGAGAACCATCACCAACACGAGGTTTCTGAGAATCCTGTTTTAGGGTATCGTCTTTGGCTTTACCTTTACCCTTATTTTTACCTTTAGAATTATTATCCGTAGGATTGGCCTGAACGGCATTAACTTTTGCGGGTTTACCAGAATTCGAAGTAGACTGAGAATCGACATTATTGGAAGAAGCATATTTTGGCTTCCCAGAGTTTGAAGATGAAGAATTTTGAGAAGTCTGAGACACAGAACCAATAATACCATCAACGGATGGAGTCGCTAATGGTTTAGAAGTTCCAGGTCGGGGATCATCAGGAAAGATATCATATAATGTGCTAGACTGAGAGTACACAAGATCAAGGTACTGGGCATAAGAAATGGCTTGTTCCTCAGTTACACATGCCCCCATAGCTATGTCTTTGGAAGTCTGATTGACAAAGGAGGTGGTGAACCAATGAGTTAGAAGCTAGAAGCTAATCAGGAATTTCAAATTTGATCATGCGACGATGACGTCGCCACTCATGAATATGATCCGAGATATGAGCAGCTGAGTCCTGTTTCAATGAAGTGAGGAGGTGCGTCCCAGTCTCATAACAGACTGGTAACTGAAAATGCATAAGGAACACCGTGGCTAAAGAATTGAAATCTTGGAAGACACCACGAGACAACTCAATGTACCACTTTGTAGCATCACTAGTAAGAGTTCGATGAAAAAGAAAGAGTCTAATAGAATCTTCAACCCAAGAGTTAGAGGAACACCAAAAATGGTACGTCATAACATGCGCTTGGGGGTCTTCACTAGACTTGCCCTAAAATTTAGGACAATCACCAGGAATCTTGGTTGGAAACGGAGGCCAATACAAGTTATGAATAATGGGATTGTTCGTCAACTTTGACACATCGGGTAATTACAACGTAGCAAGAAACAGTAATTGGGTATTGAAAGTCATCAGAGGTCTTTGATAACAACCTGCATGTGCAATCCATCCAGTCCGAGCAGGATTTCGTCCCCATACATTCTTTCCCAGAGGATTTAGATCATAGGGATTAGAAGCAGGATAAGTCGGTTGATACTGGGGTTGAGGACTAGGATATTGAGTCGGAGTAGACCACTGAGGTCCTTGCTGAGGAGCGTATGGAGTCTGTTGTGGAATGCAAGCATGGCTTTGAGTTTTAAGATAAACATGTTGATTTCGAGGGTAAGGAACCTGAGGTGCATTATATACTGGTTGATATGAACCCTGAGGGTAGTAAGCACCTTGCGATTGAGCAGGCGGACCTAGATAAGCAGGTTGAGAAGGCTATTGTGCGGGTAGAACGAGCTGCTGAAACGATGGAACCGGCTAAGCAGCAGGTTGAATCAGTTGCTAAGGGCCACTAGGTTGGCCTTGTGGTTGCGATGGACCAGTTTTTCACTGATAACCAGGTTGACTCAGAGAAGGACCGTAGGGTTTTCTTGGTTGCACAACATTCGGGCTAGATTGAGCATGTGGCTGCAGTTGTGGTGCAACAGGTTGTCCCTATAATGGGTGTTTTTTCCCCCCAGGAGCATAAAATAGTCCTGGTTGATTCAAAAATTGATTGAAAATACTGGAGCGTTGTCCATGTTGGGCCAAAGGTTGCCCTTGTGGACCGTATGGTTGTCCCTGTGGGTTAGAGGGTTGCACAGACAAGGTAGGCCTGAAACAAGAAATAGTCCGATAAGGATCAGTAGGAGGCAAATAAACCGGATTACCATGCTCATCATACTGAAGTGGATATGAATAAACAAGGTTACTGACAACATCATAATTATGAAAAAGAGGATTACCAGGAGCCTGAGGCTGCTGAGAACCCTAAGAGCTCTACTGCTAAACAGCCAACATATACTCTTCAAAAGTAAGACCGCCAGGAATCATAGGGGTAGTGGAAATAACACTAGAATTAGGTGTGGCCTCTATCGAAGGAGCATAATGTCAGTGAATATCCAACATCTGCTCATCAAACACATAGGTAGAAACCATAGGTGTGGTAGAGGTAGACAAGGTTTCCATGGCACGGGTTTGTGAGCTACTTGGGCCAGGATTAACAGGCCACGTAGGATTGAGAAAAATAGACGTGCGGATGTGAAAATATCCTGACGACTGATGGATACAAATAGGTGTGGATGAAGCCACACAGACCATCGATCAGACTGGAACAGATGTAACAGTAATTGATGAAACAGGTGTCGAAGGCTATAGCCCTAATGAAGGTAAGACCAAATTTTGAGAAGGAGTTACTATACTAGATTTCACAATGGAGGCAACACCAGACATAATCTGACTCAAGGATCGATATCTAGGTGGAAGTGACATCGATGGTGGAGAAGACTGAGTAGAAACATAAGGGACATCTTTCGGAAAAATTTGATATTCTCCTATAGAAATAGGCATTCCTTCATTACCAACAGGACTAGATGAGTCCATATCCAACTCCACCATAAGATCTTCAAAAATACTACGGGGACTAGGAGGCACAACAACAGCAAAAAAAGACGAGCTTGACGTAAGAGGAGGAAAATCTCCTTCTTCCCCAAAACTAGACCAAGCACCAGAAGGAGGCCAATTGAACTCAACTGGATCTTCAGGAGGAGATCGAGTATCAAGAGGCAGGACAAACGAGAGAATAGGCTGGGAGATCTCGACAGACCTAGTGGACTAAGGAGTTTCGAAAGAAACATCCGGGAAAGAACTACCACTAGGAGGCAGTGAGGATGACGAAACTGGTGGTTCTGCCACTTTGATCGTATATCAAAATAGAAAGGAAAAAAGAAAACCAATCAAGGACTCCAAGATAAAAACCAAGGAAAAACAACATGCCAAGTAATAAAACTTTAATAGGCATGTGATCAGAGGTGTTTAATTTTATGACACTGAATCCAAAGATGACTCTAGTCACTTTCAATTTTAAATGAGCGTGAAAGGATAAGTTCTTGATGATCTCTTCTCTTTTTAAAGAGTCATGAAAAGATCAAAATGACTACTCTGGAATACTAAGCAAGAGGGTATACCAGGTTTCCGTGAATTTCCATATACACCTTGTTGATCAAATGAAATATAAATGACCAAGGACTTGACGTACGTGCAGGTAGTCTCCCCGAATGCTGTGTTCGGTGTATCACAATTACAAGGTAGCGGACTCAGCCTCCTATGGATAAAAGGATTGCAACCTAGAAGGGTCTCCCTTTATATACTAGACAGTACGGGGAGTGCAAGTCTGTACTAGTGCTATCTAAATCCATATGGCGAACGATAGCTACTAGGTTTTAAGACGCTGGAACACGTATCTAGCCTAGACCACTAAAAATGTTTCGTTAGGTTCCAATGCTTCCTTAGGTTAATTAAATAATTTTTAAATTTTATCTTGGATTATGTTTCAGTTTTAAGGTCCTATCGATTTTGGATCTCAAAAATCCCTAAATGTAAGCTATATGCAAATGAACATCATTTCAGATTCAATGAATGCTAGTTATGAGAAGGATAGAGATCTTTCAAACAAAAAGAAAACAAGGAGATTATGTGAAGAAATCCGCTAATGCATCTAACAAAAAACAAAAATGAAACTCTTTCCTAGATAATCAGATACTAGTTATGCAAAAGAGTATTTCACTTTCAATGCAAAGAAAGAATGCAAAATATGTTTTTTTTTTCAATTAAAAGAAGCATATGATGCACTAATTGCATGAAAAAATGAAAACAAACACTATCTTAAGTGTTGCGTAGGAATCGAAATTGAATGACTCAATAAAATGCGAAATAAACACAAGAAATCACTCAAACTAATGTTGCAATCTTTCAAACCAAGAGAAAGTTTTCAAAATGATCCAAAACAAGCATTATAATCTATGCTTCGAGAAATAAGGTGAAGAATCAATCGAAAAAACGAAATGACTATGCAACCAAAGCAATCACTCAAACAGATCAAGAAAACTAAGTGAATTCAATTCACAAATAAGACTGACAACAATCAAACCGACTTGATTTTCGAACAGAAGGCTCAGTGCACTAGGACACCTATAAACCCTAAGGCCTTAACTGACACTGATAAGAAGATAGAAAAACAACTAAGAAAAGAAAGTTGACAGTAATCAAAACAATCCCAAAGGCATAATTATGCATAAAAAATAACTCAGAAGCAAGCACAATTGACCAAAAGACTCATCAAAGAGGTCAAACCAATTCCTACAGGGGTTGGTGCGACTGTAAGGCTGTAATCTGCACCATATAGGGGTTGGCGCGACTACAAAAAGAGAAACCTGCACCAATTGACGTGACTGTTTCGAGGAAAAGCGCGCCAAGGCAGATAACTATGGAAAAAGGAGGAAAAACCAAAACCTAATGAGAAGAGGTCAATATTGACACTCTGGAGCTGAACAGAGGATGGAAAAATAAGAAAGCAAACCAAAAAAGACAGATAACTAAATCAACAATTGAAACTGACCGAATCAAAATGAAACGACAAACTCGCACAAATCCCTAGTGGAGTCGCCAATTTGTTATGCAGGTAAATCCTCTCTGCGGATAGAGGCGATCCCTCTAGCCCTAGAGTGGGTCTAGAAACAAAGGGACATGCTAAAGTGTTGCTTCCTAATTATTGAATGAAGCGAGAGACATGGTATTACCTCTAACAGGTTCCATGATGATATTGTAAATAACTACAAACATATGGATCATACACTTTCCTCTGTTGTAGAGTTGAGTCTGTCCTTGGGAGGAAACCAGGTCAAAATCCATTCCTTTGAACCACTCCTCTCCACCTAAAGGAATCTGAGAGGCCTTAGATATTTTTTGGGATGAAACTGGAAATTTTAAGCTTCCCACCTTTTCTTTTACACCATCAAAACCTTTAGCAAATTTTGGAGTAGAGCGCAAATGATATCCCACATAATTCTTTCAAAAAACCTCAGGTATCCTACTTTCTAAAAATTCCACAGATTACTTGATTTGCGATGGTTGAGAAATCTTTTGATTCACATAGCATCACGGTAATCTCCTATACCAATAGGTGTCATTTTTCATGATTGTATTGATTGAACTATGGAATATGTTCAAACCTTTTCTTGAGCAAAGGTGTTCCATATTCTTGAAAAACCAAAAAATCAAAAATTTTAAAAAATGTAAAGAGGGTATACCCTAAAAGAAAAATCAAAGGGTAAGAAAAATAAAATGGTCAAAAAAGTGAAAGAAATGAACCCCAAACAAAAATAGACCAAGGTGCTAAACATATTGCATTAAATAAGAATCATAACACAACAGTGGAACCAAACAGTAGTCATGTATATAAATGAATAGAAGGAAGAATTACAACCAATGCTTTGACATCGCAGTCTCCTCCAGCAGGGTTCAAGAAAAGCGCGTCTCAGGTGCTAATCAGAGAATTTGGATGGGACAAAAGCATGGACTCAAGCTCTCTCAGAAGTCATGGACTCAAGCTTCCTCAATTTAATTTCTTCTTATTCTGTCTTCTCTATTCATTCAGCTATAGTATGTCTAATTCTCCAAGTTCAATTAGCTTGTTCTAAGAGAGATATCTTCTTTTATAGAGGAAAAGGAGGAGGTTTGGATCCCTACAAAGGTGGGAGCGAGGCATATGCTTTAGGGAGTTCCCATAAGAGGTGGAAACCATAAACCGAAAGGAGGTAGTTCGTGGTTTATCAGTTCAACCACTCCCAATGACTCATCCTCAAGGTGGTTGGAGTGGAATCTTTGCCTCTATTTTTAAAAAACATTCCATAAACAGCTTGGCACTGGTGGAAAAATGGGACAGAGCGCCAGCTAGCATGGGGCCCAGTGTTAATCTTCCTCTTCAGTGCGAGGGCATAACTGATTACCCGCGCCAAGGCAAAAACAAGGGTTTTTGAATCTCTGCTCAGGGAGATCTCAACAAAAGGAATGTTACTCTCATGTAAAGGGACACAATGATGGTTTTTTCAAGGCATGACACTGCTTATTGATCACACAAATGACCCTCCAATGGGCGAGATGGGGATTGCAGGGACAGTGAAAAAATGTTGTGTAACACTGTGTTATATTTTTCTCTACAAATGTGTTGGAGTTGTTTTCTCAATAAACTTGTTTTTACTTCTCTTAAGTGATGAAATTCATCGTTATTTCATATAGGAGCATTTAGCTCTGATAATAATTGTGTGATACTCTATTATAATTTTCTCTAAAAATATGATGGAAAGTGTACCATGAATGTTTGAAATTTCATGGTTAATGTAATATAAGATAAATAAAAAATAATTTCTTCTACAAAATATCAAGAAAGCTCTGCCGATTAGCCAACACCACAGAACAAGACATGTTCGCTGACTCCATAAATGCTACCAAATCTCTCTCAGTGTTGGAGCTATTTTTTCATTCGCCTTATTTTTACTGCTCTTGAAGTGATGAAAGCCACCTCTCCAAACATTTTTTACTGTCTCCACAAAGAACCAAAAAAATCAACTTCATATCAGCGATACTGAAAAAACAAGAACATGGCAGACACGAGGGACATCAGTGGTAAAGAAAAATGTGATATTTTGAATATTTTCAAAGATCATGAAGGAAATAATACATAGGTGACTCAATAGGAATTGATCAAGATTAAATATGGAGGAATTGCACCAAAACAACCTTTGATTTTGAAGGTAGAAAAGCATGATCTATTTCTTTATTCATGTGGCATTCATGTTGGCATGATAAAACAAGGTATTTAACTTAACTTCAACGTAGGTCTCATGATTTGTAAGGCTCAAGGAAGCAGTATTGCAGCATGATTTCACTACTTTCTTCCATGGAAGAAAATTTTGATTTTCATTCCTCCACGATGGCTCCTTTTCTACAACATCTTATTTCTTCTAGGCTACTCTTTCCTATGCTATTTCCTTACAGCGTTTCTTTTGCAACATGTGGTGCAATTGCTAGTGTTATATATTTACGCCGTAAGGCGTCACTATTTGAAAACAACTCCCTTAGCTGCCACTGTGTCCATGTTTGAGCCATTGGATCAAATGTTAGACGATTGAAATGTTTTAGGCCATTAGATCAAGTAAATACTTTTATATATGTTTTTTATAATGTTTGTTTTTTTTCTTTTTAATAAGTGAGATTGAATTTAGGTTTTGGTGACTTTTAAGTTAAAATTTTGCTATTAAAAATTTGTTAGATTTTAACCTCAATTTTTTTAATAAAATTTAAATTAATAACTTAATAAAACTATATTTAATATAAATTAGTTTAATGAATAATTTTTTTTTTGTAAAATACATAAACATTAAATTTTTGGGTACATAAACATAAAATTTATATCATAAAATTAAACTCCACAAAAACCAATTAATTTATATTACATGGATAAAATACAATATAAAAAAAGGAAAATAACTATTTATATATTTAAATATTACATTTTTGTGCTACTATGCTCTCCAAAAAAGTATCATAGAAAGGTTGTAATGTCATGTTTAACATTTTGACTATGTCAAATTACACAAAATTAAAAATAAAAGTAAATTAAATAAAAATATTGAGGTAATGTAATGAACATTTTAACTAGGTAAAAATACAATAAAAAATAAAAATAATAAAATAAAATAATGATAAAATTTAAATATAGCCCATGATATTGACCCATGGTATTCATGTGGAATGTTGTTTCTTTATAGAGGGGAACTAAGATGGCCTAAATCAATCTTAACTCTGTATCTAAACTAATTATTTAATAAAATTATTTTTAAATGTTTATAACCATTATTCTTTTAAAATTTTACTTAATAAAATGTATCTAAATTTTCATACATCCAAATATACATAGTTTTTCTTGTTTTGTATTATTTTTGTTACAACTATTTTATTATTCCAAAAATACATGGTGTTTTTTTGTTATATATTATTTATGTTACAATTGTTTTATAATTCATCAGTATTATTTCTTAATATATATAAAATTAAAATAATAATGATTTTTTTTTTAAATATGTGATTTTTTAAAATTTCCAAAATATTTCAGAGGACTTGATTTATCTTGAGCAATAATGATGAATGTTCATAATTCTCATTTCTTAAATAACACTAAATTTACCTTTAAAGGGGTCGGTAACAATTGTTTGTATCAAAGGAAAGGAAACAGAAGAAAGGAGACATGGTGAAGAGAAGCTTCCAACCTTACATATGATACATATTTTCCCTGATACATATGAGAAGTGCAATGAAAAGTATGGAATTTGGAAAATGTCAAGAAGCTTATCTCATGTTCCATTCATTTAGATCTGAAGTATATGGAAGAATAAAAGCTGGAAAAATGATAATTATCAAGAATGTATGATTATTTAGAAGGAAACGACGTTGACAAGGCTATGGAATAGAAAAATTAAAAACATAAGAGGACTCTTTAGAAAATGGGTTACTCAAGGATTTTTGAATCCAGATGAGCTACATTTTCTCACCGATTCAAGCAAGCGCTCAAAAAGAGACAGACAATAGTGATATAGAGACAATTTATTCGTAAACAAGAGAAAGCTAGATATTATAACTCGAGATAGAGTTATGGGAAGAGAAATATTCCAATTGTAAGGAGGAGTCAAAGTTACATGAGTAGTAGTTCACTCAACATAATTCTCCACCGCTTATTCTAGAGGAGAAAGTTCCTACTACCTCATCAATTGAAAAGGCCCACATGAGAAAATCAGAAGAGATTCCTCAATGTTATTTTCGTTTGACAGTCGGTCACTCTACTCTTTTTTTGTATAATAGTCTCTTTACCTCTGCCCTTAAATTCAATGACTCAGAAAATACTAGACAAAAGACACTTACCTATTGCAATCAGTTGAAAAAAATGGTATCTCTAAAGGGCCACTTGGGGAGGAATCTATTATTTAAAATATCGGGAAAATAATTTCATTTCAAAACAAAAATGTACTATCACTAGGGAAGGGAGTTATTACATTTAAAATTTGTTCCCATTTCTTGTCACTACAAAATTTGATTGCTGTTTTTTATTTGATGGGAAAATAAATAATCTTTAAATGGCACTAAAGTCTTGAATTATGATCCTTAAAGAAGTCGCTAGATTCCTTGATTATGAGCTGATTTTTTCTTCTTACTTTTGGGTCTTTATGATGTTTGTTATTCTGACTGAGGTGAAAAGTTCCAAAGAAGTGGAATATTGGTAGTTCAAAGAGGAATTATGGAAATATGATTGTAGATAATTTATCAATATAAATTATCTGAAATGAGATTAAATAATCATCCTCAAGGGTTAAAAAGGGCCCAAATGTCTCTTATCCATAAAATTGACGATTAAGATAACTCTATGCTCTATGTTCAAATGACAGGTGAAGGTGGATTTACCATACTTAAGCTTCTTAGTAGTCTCTTATGAAGTACAACATGTCATTGTGATAAGTTTTTATTCCATTAAATAATTCTAGTTGTAGAGCAGAGTTAGAGTTCTAGGAGTAGTATCAAAGGAATTCAACATTGCGAATGTGATAGAAGAAAATAATTTCGTGGAAGGGTGAAGTCTGGCCAACTTGGTCATAAAAACCAAGTACATCCTTCATGCAAAAAAAAAAAAATTAAACATGCAAATTTCGTCATATAGAGGTCTTGAGTACTTTGGCCAAAATGTCTCATCCATTATGAAAAAACACATCTTACATGTAATTAATAACAAAGAAGTTATTCCACATCAATTAACCAACATGGATATTTTGATTTGAGGTCCAATAAACATAATTCTCCACCCCTTATTCTGGAGGATCAGTTGGAGCTGAGAAAGTTCCTACTACCTCTTCTTTCTTATATGTTATTCTTTCCTATGCCACAACGTTATGATGTTTCCTTTGCAACATGTGGTGCAATTGCTATTATAACGTCTATTAAGATAATATCATCGTAATCATCATTGCTAATCAAAACATTTACATATAGCTTGTTATATGACTTTTCTAGCATTATGCTTTAACCACAATCAAGAAAACAAAGTTGGGCTAATGTATGATCTCACCTAAGAATAAGAGGATACTATTTAAGGCATGCTCTTAGACTTAGATTGGTATTGATTTATTACATAAGACACTCAGATTTCAAGTCAGCGAAATTTGTAAAATATTTCTAATTTACTAAACCATTGTAGCATAGTTAAATTACGTAGTACCCTAGAAACATTATTATATGCAGATTGATATAATTTATTCCTGGATCCACCGTAGTTTCAGGTTTCACAGTTCAATTAATTAAGGGAAAATTGTTATGCCTATCCACCATCGATGATTTTTGTTTAGATCATTGGTTGAAACAAGTTCTAGAGCGGTTAGGGTATTACCCTACACCCCGAACCCTAACTGATTTCTCATTTGGGCATCATTGATGAGAGCCTCCGCTCTGCAACTACAGTACATCGTGTTATTCTTCTTGGTATTCTACCTAACCTGGAATGTCGACGACACCTCCATCTCACATAAAAGTTTCCTTCCTGAGATTTCTTACACTTACAGTCATTCTTGCAATGGCTTTGTTGGGGTTTAAGGGTTTTCTCTCTGCTCCTTTTCGCAGTCATCTTAGCTATGGTAACTGTGCTCTGTTACGGGCTATACGTTCCCCGAATTCCCTCATTCTGTGAATGAACTTACCACAAGGTTTGAACTTCGTCAATGGAAATACAATCTTGACGACCGAAGCATGTGAGCTATTTAATTTGGTTCATATGTTAATTCTTATCTCTGTTTTAAGGGGTAATTTCACTATTTTTCTTTGTTTTAATTTAGCTTCCATTTATAGGTATGTGGAGCTCACCTCCTTAATACCCAAAAGTTAAGCTCTCTATCGAACCCAATTTAGGTTTTTTGATTTTATGTTATGGGTTTAAATTATTAGGAAAATTTATGAGAGCTAAACAATGTATTTCTTTCCATGTAGGTAACTCTAGAAACCCTTGGAATATTCTAAATTCAAAAAACTGGCTCTGCGAGATGCTGCTCCTGCTAGGGTTTCTGTGCAAACTCTGATGCTCTGACCCTCTGCGCACACCAATTCGAAGCTCGGCGCCTCGGGCTTCTCTGCTGACTTCTTCTCCATGAATCCGCCCTCCGGAGGGGTGGGCACGACCCCCCCTCCCCCCCCTCCCCCCAATGGACTCTCTTCTGACAACTCTGCAAGTTCCAACACAAATTCCAGGCCCGGCTCTACCCCCCTGGCTGTAAATGTCACCGATCCTGCTACTGACAATGCTGGTAACTCTGTTGCTAGGACTACGGCCACTACAGACAAAGGAATCGAATATAATGCATCAACGTCACAACCAAAGGCATCCTCTGCTACTTGCATCCCAAAGACTTCTGAAAGAACCAAAATAGATCTCCCCAGTCACCGAATCAACGGCCAAATCCAATATATGAGGGATCATTCCCTCATAGGCAAGTTCTTAGGTCTCTGGCCAACTGAAAAGGCCTTGCAAGGATGGATAGTTTCCAAATGGAAGCCTAAAGGAAAAGTTACCCTGCAGCTTGGTCCCAAAGGCTTCTTTACTAATATCTTCAACTGTCTGGAGGATATAACTCGTATATTTGAAGGAGGCCTGTACTTCTTCAACTCTACAGGCCTGTACCTTCGTGACTGGATAGAGAGATTCAATCCAGACAAAGAAGATTTCAACTAGGCTCCAGTATGGATCCGTATGTACTCTCTTCCATTGGAGTATTGGGACGAGGAGACCTTAAAGGACATAGGCAATGGCCTGGGGGTCTTTATCAAAGTCACCGAGGAAACTAAACACCGAAGATATACCTCCTATGCCAGGATCTGTGTACACATGCATTTGGCCAAGGCCCTCACGGACTTGGTAAGTCTATTTCATGATGATTTTGAATGGGTCCAAACTATAGACTACGAGCATGTTCCCTTTTGTTGTAGGAAATGCCATGAACATGGCCATCTATTCAGGGATTTCCCCCTGAATCTTTAGGCTAAATCCCCTGCCACTGAGACTAGTAAAGATGCGGAGGGATTCACTAAAGTCACTAGTCGAAGAAAGCATGCCAAGAAATCTCCAGTCGGCCCAGACAATCTCAAGAAACCTGAAATAAGAAATAGCTTTGAAATACTGACCTCTCAAAATAACTTGGAGGGTCACCTTTCAATCCCTTCTTTAGATCCACCTCCTACTTCTCCCACCCCTCTTCCAAAATCTTCAGCTCCGCTCTCAGCCTCCGACAATACTTTCATTCCCGCCTCTACCTCCACTGATAATAAAGATCAAGATCTAGCCCTTAAAGCATCCAACATGGAGATAGATGCAGCTCTTGTTCTCACTATTCATCAAAAGCCAAATAATGAAGAACAGAACCTATCGATACACATGGAGGAGGAACCAGAGAGTATAGATCTGGGAGATCTGGACATTCTCAGCCTGGAAACTGCGTGTTGTCAGAAAGAATTCAATGCAATACCCCCCCGAAAAATCGAAAGTCTTGAAGTGGTCTTAGCCAAAGCACAGCATAACAAATGTCTTGGTATTCAGGCAGGCAGTCCTTGGGATGGGAAAAAAATACTGAAAGAATCAAAGAAACGCGGGCGCAAAATGGATCTGCAGAGGACCATTATTATTGGAGAAATGCTAGTGGAATCTGGAAGATTCCCCAAGCTGACCAAGTTTTTCAAAACCCTTCCCCACTGTTCCTCATGAAGCTCATCTCATGGAACGTGTGAGGGCTCAACAACCCTGCAAAACACAGAATGTTCAAAAACATGATTCAACAAGATAAGCCTTCATTGGTCTATCTACAAGAAACAAAATGCAATAGCACTATACTGGAAAAGATCATAAATAAAGTCTGGTCTGGATGCCGATCAATCTCTGTGGATGCTTCAAGGGCATCAGGAGGGCTAGTTATCATTTGGAACCCTCAAGTTCTCTACCTCCATGATTTTCACGCCTCACACTTCTTCATTCAGACTACTTTCCACCTAATCGGGACCAATATCCATGGTCACCTCTCTAATGTGTATTTCCCACAAGATCTACAAAATAAGTTGGATCTGCTGGACACTCTTACAGCTCTCAACTCTGTCAGAAGTTTTCCCCTATGGATTTGCGATGGGGACTTCAACATCATCACAGCTTTGGAGGAAAAAACAGGAGGAAGATTGAGGCTGGAAGGAGATAGCATTGGCTTCAGAGACTTAATCCACAGAAATTAGTTAATGGACCTTCAAACTTCTAATGGCATGTATACATGGACCAATAAAAGAAGGGGACTACAGCACATAGCCTCCAGGCTACATCAATTCCTTATGTCGGATAATGACATTCACCTGGGTGGGGACTTTCACGCCTCTATCATGCCCCAAGTGGGCTCCGATCACTGGCCTATAATGCTACAGTGGACGCGTCCGGGTTCTAGGTGCAATAAAACTTTTCGCTTCGAATAATTTTGGTTCTCACATCCTAACTTCAAAGAAGCAGTTAGTGATGTATGGAAAACCTTCACTCCCCCTGAAGGAGCCAAGATGTTCCAATTTCAACAAAAGCTAAAACACCTCAAACAAGCTCTCAAATCTTGGAGTCGCACACAGTTTGGCAATATTTTTGACCATCAGAGAGCGTTGGAGCAACAAATGAATACTTTGCAACAGTGTATTATCTCTGAGGGAAGAACGGAAGACTATGCGCAATAGGAGCAGGTCCTCTTGGCCAAGATTGAAACATGGAGGCAACAAGAAGAGATCCTATGGCGTCAAAAATCCAGGGTCAGATGGCTTAAGGATGGGGAGAAAAACACCAATTTTTTTCACAGGTCTACTATTCAGAGGAGAATGCACAACAACATCGCCTTCATTAACAATCGGCAAGGGGAGCGATTGGAGTTGCATGAAGAAATGGAACAGGAATTCAAAGAGTACTTTCAGGATATTCTTCGGGAGCCTCTGGGCTGTAGAAATCAGGCCATTCGATCTATTACGCAGCAAATTCCAAAAATTATCATGGCGGATCACAACAACAAACTTCTCCAGCCAGTCTCTATGCAGGAAGTGGAGGACGCTATGGCCCAACTTAAGGATGGCAAAGCGCCTGGCCCTGATGGTTTTACTGCCAACTTTTTTCATGCTTTCTGGGAGCAAATAAAAAAATAGGTCTAGGAGCTAGTGGAGGAGTCGCGTTCGATGCATTGGATCCTACCTTCCCTGAACACGACCTTCATATCGCTAGTACCCAAAGTGGAAGAATCTAGTACACCTGACAAATACAGGCCCATCACACTCTGCAATGTAATCTATAAACTCATATCTAAAGTTCTAGCGAACAGACTCAAACCTCTTCTCCCTCTCCACATTTCACCGGAGCAGACAAGCTATGTAGAAGGGCGCCAGATTCTCGATGGTATCATTCTCTCACATGAAGTGATCCACTCTCTCAAGATTATAAAAAAACCAGGTATGATTCTCAAGTTAGATCTTTCTAAAGCTTTCGATAAACTCAGTTGGACCTATATTAATCAAGTGTTATTAGCATTTGGTTTCTGTGCTACTTGGACACGTTGGCTTATGAACCTTATCTCCTCTCCTTGTTTCTCCATCCTTCTTAATGGTTCTCCTTCCTCGCCCTTTTGTCCCTCCCGAGGCATTCGCCAAGGCGACCCTCTCTCCCCGTTCCTCTTTGTACTCATGTTCGAAGGCCTTAGTCTCCTACTTCATGCTGCGATCTCTTCACAGTCCCTAAAGGGCATCTCCCTTCATGGCCAACCCTCTATCTCTCACCAACATTTTGTTGATGACAATATGCTTTTTGGTCATTCGTCAGTTCAAGAGGCCTCTGCCTTCAAGTCCTTGCTTAATCTCTTCTCAGAAGCTTCTGGCACCACCATCAATGCTTCCAAATCCCAACTCTTCTTCTTCCACAATGCCATCCCCACTCAGCGAAATATAGCCAGGATTCTGGGTTTCCCCATAGCTGTGCTACCCTCAAAATATCTTGGAGCTCCCCTCCTTGACTCTGCCACCAAACATGCTTCCTGGAGAACCCTCCTTGACAATTTAGAAACCATGCTCTCTTCTTGGACCTACCGTTCGTTCAAAATTGCTAGCAGGCTTATCCTATTCAAATCCGTTCTCCAAGCCATGCCTCTATACTTATTCTCTATATTGGCAGCCCCTAAATGGGTTCTCAAAAAAATTTGCAATCTTCAAAGAAAATTTCTTTGGGGCTCCTTAGGCCTCAAAAGAAAATGGGCTCCTGTTAAATGGACTGAAGTTTGTCTTCCGAAGTCAGCAGTTGGGCTTGGTCTAAGGGATCCCCTCCACAGCAATAATACCATGGGTGCCCGCATCTGGTGAAACTGGATCTCCAAACCGTACACTCCTTGGGCGCATCTCTGGCATGCCAAATATTCTTCAGGCAGCCCACAGGAGGAACTCATCTGCATCAGCACGACCACCCCTGGCTCTTTGATTTGGAATGCGACCAAGCAACACAGTGCCTTTATTCAAGCACACAGCTTCTGGGAAATCCATTCGGGCACCACGACAAGATTTTGGGAGGATTCGTGGCAACAATCTCCCAAAATCGCCTCTCTCTTTCACAAACCCAAGTGGCAAGCCACTATGCAGCACAATGATCAAATCCTCGTCCATCAGTTTTGGCAGCAGCAACCCTCACAACCCTCACAAGGTTTTCAACTTTGGAGATCAGTAGGAACATGGCAGGAGGAAACTTATGAAGAGATCGATCAAGAGCTCAAACTCAGGAAAATTAAACTCTCTGATCAGAAGGATAAAGTGCGATGGGGATATACACCCAAAGGTATGTTCACTACCAAGGAAGCATACCAAATTCTCTATCAACCCACGCAGATAATAAAGGATCAGCTTTGAGATCAGGTTTGGCAACCAAGCATCTGGCCTAAGGTTTCTACTTTTCTCTGGCTTCTAAGCAAACATCGGATCCTCACTTGAGACAATCTACAAAAGCGAGGATTTACAAGACCTTCTAGATGTCCCAACTACAACCTTCACACAGAGACCATTACGCATCTCTTGGACACCTGCCCATTCGCTGCACAACTTTGGGAGAGAACTGCACAGTGCAACAGAAGAACAGGCCGACGTGTGGGAGACATTGTTAACACCATCAGGAACTGGCCTCGGCATCCATTCCAAAGTCTATTTCTTAATTCCCTCTGGAACCTCTTACCGGGCTTTGTTTATTGGATCCTCTGGAAGGAGAGAAATAACAGGATCTTTAAAAATCACAGTATGCCCCTTGATACCCTGTGGCTACATCTCAAACAATATATTCAAGAAACTTTGGCTCTAAGACACTGGCAAGACTCGGATCTGCCAGCTTCACCCCAGGAACGCCACATTTTGAAAAATTGGAACCTGGACCTCACACTTTCAGCTCAAGTCAAGTCCAACCCCTCCTTTCATCCGGATTCTCCCCAATTCTGATCTCCTCCTGCCACCCTCTCTTACAAAATGAACTTCGATGGAGCTGCTAAGGGAAATCCTGGGCTGGACGGGTATGGTGGTATTTTCAGAGATGTTGTAAGCTCTACCCTGCACATATATCATGGTTCACTAGGCAGAGACTCCAACAATGCTGCCGAACTTGAAGGCTTGTGGAAGGGCATATGTATAGAAAAAATATAAAAAAATTTCCCTCTTGAGGTAGAAGGGGATTCTCAAATTTTAATAGAGGCAGCTATTCGAATTCACTCAAGCACCTCTGCAGCAAAGATCGCTTCGAGCTGGCGGCTTCTAAGCAGACTAGAACAAATTGAAGATTGGCTCAGGGCTCCCCGCAGCATCACTTTCAAGCACATCTGGCGAACAACTAATAAGGTAGCAGAAAGACTGGCTAATCAAGGCGTCGATCAGCAGCTCCCATTCTTCTCTGGTCCTCTGAGTAGTGCCAATGATGTAAAACTCAAACAAGACTACACTCTCCTGGTGCAACAAGATCTATCTCTCCCGGATGCGGGTGGATAACAAGGCGATCTGTACGTTGGCGATTTGGTGGGTCGGCGCGTGGCTTATCACCACCGCCATCCAGCCTCGCATGATTTCTGTCTTAAAGTATTCTGCTCACATCTTCAATGCTGCGTTAATGCATCTCGCCCCTCCTCACCAGCCTGCAAGTTCATTAGTCATGGCACCCCTCCAAGAACTCATTCATGCTCCTCCCTACGCTCGTGTTGTTCCCTTGCTGCCACAGAGCCTCGCTCTCGCACCAGCACTGGGAAATGTTGTGCATTGGAATGTTGTGTTGATTTGTTTCCGGGATTTAATGCTTCCCAAATCCCTTTCTGCAATATCAGTCGTCGCTCGCCCTCAGTGTTTTCTAGGGATCCTCTGCGAGCTGAAGCTAGGCCCCTTTCAATTCCCCCCTGCCTTCACAAAACTGCAGACTGTTCTGCATTTCCTGCTCTTTACACCATGCCAAGATTGCGCCAAAGAATGCGCTGCAGAAGGGGAAGTTCCCGTGGGTGATTTAATCGCTAGCCCTCCTCCTCCACTTCTGAATCCTCATCTCAATCTTCTGACTTCTGCCCTGACCGCTATCCTGTTACCAAGAGGGGTCGTGGACGGGGTCGAGGGAAGCCTAATTCAGTAGCGGGTTTTCATCTATCCTCCAGGACTCAATCTCACATCGCTCGTTTTCAGTACCCCTGTACTGTCAGTAATTTCTCCTTCATAGCTTCAGTCACCATTGAGCTTCGAGAGGTTTCCTCTGGTCTTGTTACTGCGACTACAGGGGTGGCTCTGGAGACAAAGGAGGAAGACACGCATGGCACTTTTCAGAATGACAACAGGCAGAGTATGGAAACTGGTGGCATTGCAACCAAGGATGTGAGCTTTCAAGCTGGTTCGAGCGACCCAACTGGTGGCGGCTCTACAAGCAAGGAGGGCCATCCTTTTGAGGAAGAAGATCCCTACAAGTATGCATGCCGCATCGTCGAAGAGTCACCATCCACCTCTCATGAAGCTTAATCAAGTCTGCGCTCCTTGGTTTTTGATTCCCGGTTGCTCGAAGGTGTTCAATTCCCTCCTATTTTACAGTCATTATATGCTCTACAGTACTCATGCACAAACGTTTTCTCTAATGTCAAATTGCTGGTTTCCCCTGCATGGGCGACATTCTTCTGCTTGTGTCTTTGATTTTTGGCTACGGTTACAGCAGTTCAAAGTGTCAGATTTTAGTTTTGAAATGGGCAACGCTTACCTTTCATCTGTATTAGCCGAGTCAATCTGTTATGGTCTATAAATTACCTCTGGTTAGTTTACAGTTTCGTTATGGGAGTAAACTGTATCTCTGAGTTAGACATGATCATGGTTTTTGAAGCTCTCCCGGTTAGTATCCAGCTAGTCTTTTTGGTCAATGTTCAGCAATGTAATGTGTGTATGCCGCATCTATGGGCCAGAATTCTTGAGGCCACTGCCTCTTTGTAAAATTATTTTTGTATCAATATAGGAGTAGACCAATTCAGAAAAAAAAAAAACTCTAGAAACCCTTGTACCCACAACGTTCCAACTTTTCATTTTCTCTCCCCGACTAATACCCTGCCTTCTCACTACAGGTTCTATGGGGCCATTCTGGGTAGCTTCTATTGTTTCCTTTTAGGACTGCTCATAAGGGTTTTCTTATAGATATGTTTAAATTTTTCTAACACGAGAGTAGAGATCTTGTTTCCAGTTCCAGTTCTTTCACACAACCCTATCAAGGGTTTAATGTATATATGTATTGAACATTTTTTTATTTTTTATCCTTGTTGTTTTGAGCCACGCTCTGGTTGTATATCATTATTCTGCTAACACTTACTCCCGTATGGGTACTTCATTTATGGGAATGATTTGGAACAATCCCCTCTGTTCCTAATCTTTTCCATTTCTCCACAACATTGTATTTTTACTGTTAAATTTGCAATTCTCTGCTAGAAACAGACATGCTGGGACAGTTTAGGTTTTGAAGTTTGTCTAGTATTGTTCTACTAATTCTCTTTGGTTATTAGTATGTATATTGTCATATGGATTCGAATGAACTGATACTTAGTTCGCAGCATCATTAATGTCCATGAAGACTCTTATTTGCTTAATTATTCTTTTGTTAAAATTTCATTACTGTTCTTTATTCGAGCATTTCTTGCTTAACTTTCCTCTGTTCTAAAATTATTGCACATTGTCTATGTGTATAATTCATGTGTATTTATTTATCACAAAGATTTTCTCCTCCCTAAGAGGGATACTATTGAGACATTGATTATTTTTCCATTTCTTGCTTCCAATACTAAATTTTCTCTGTTTCTTGTCCAATGGATAGATGTCTACCATATTTGAAATTAGTTATTTCTGGAAAATAGTTCTATAGTTTTTCTATTGCTGCTCAATTTTCCCTTTTCTCTTTTTTTCTTTTTGCTTCAGAATAATAATTTTTCATAGTAGAAAGAAAGAAATAGGTGACTGGACCACCTCAAGAGGGTTAATACCAAACCCTTAGTCCATGACGTATTTTCTTTTTTTCTTCTTCACATGACAGACTGTCCTGTTTGGGGATATCCCTCCCTGAATGGACTAACTGTCGATTTTGTCATTCATTTCCTATAGGAGTTCCATTACTGTACTATTAGATATTATTAAAAACTTCAAGTTTTTACCCTTCCACAGGACTAATTTTACAAGAAAAACTATTCCAGGAAACAAAATTGTTCATGCAACATTCGAAAAATCTAAACATTTATCCTTGTCTATTTCTTGTAATAAAGTGTTCACATCACACAAAAAACTATTTATAGGGATTAACATATTTGAGAAATATTTTTCCATTTCATTCCAGTCTTGTATACTTATCTAAGATAAGTAAGGCTAATGGCATCCTCCCAACCATGAGAGAGGCAATGATGTCCTCAACTCCCCTCGTGCTCCTCACCATAGTAGGATTGTGTAGCAGTTCTCCAAGAAGTAGACC
Organism: Pinus albicaulis; assembly: GCA_034641835.2. Lineage (NCBI taxonomy): Eukaryota > Viridiplantae > Streptophyta > Pinopsida > Pinales > Pinaceae > Pinus > Pinus albicaulis. The sequence continues at coordinate 409,653,042 of CM076570.1, forward strand.
TCAAGACACCTGTCCAGTCTCTCCTCCAGTGTCAGGTAGCAGAGTTCCACTGGTTTCTACCAGCTATGGACAATCTCTCCTTACAGCTCTTTAGTTGTTTCTTTTTCTCTTAGAACATAACCCCTTTCCTTCTCTAGGAATTTCCTTTTATCCTCAGAGGAAAGGTAACTGCCAATAACTGCTTAATCCAACTACTCTGGAATCTTGGAAAACTTTTACCATCATTTTATTGAAACATACCATAATTAAATCTTTTATTCAAAGAAAATAACTTTAGTTCATAACTTGATTAACATGCTTGTTAATCCTATTTAAATTTAAAATAAACTCCAATGTCTAAATTAAAATGTCCTTGTAAAGAAATTAAATCTAGATATTACATATAGTGAAAATAAGAGAGAGATATTTTTACTACAACTCTTTCTTACCAAACACTTGTATTTATTTTATTTTTAATTATAACCAACACAATTTTTTGTTTATTTACAAAATATTTTAATTTAATTTTAAAAGAAATAAATGTCAACTCTATATTTAAAATATACAAAATAGCACATAACCCTTAATCGTAAAGTACACCCAATTATTATACAAATTATTAAATCATAAATTATATAATACACATCAATTAAAAAAAAACAAATAACAAATTATAAAAAATATCAAAAAATAAATAATATCCATATCAACCATGTTTACTAATATAATTTTACTTTTATTTTCATCGAAAAAGTAATTACAGCTTTAAAAAAAAAAAAAACAAATAACCAATTATAAAAAATATCAAAAAATTAATAATATCTATATCAACCATGTTTATTAATATAATTTTACTGTCATTTTCATCGAAAAAGTAATTACAGCTCACAAAATATTCATATTCATATGAAGCTCCCTATCAATTTATGTCTGCCCTTTGGGTGAGTGATATCGACATCAGGCGTGCTGAGAATCTGAACCTTAAAACCCTTTCACCCTTCCATAGTTGCTACGTCAACATTAATGTTTATTGCAATAATATTAAGCTATCATGTATTTTGTGGTTGTAAAGGTGACCACGGGGCTTTTCATATGGAGTTTTGACTTAACAAATGACTTCTTTTTTGGTACTATAATACCCATTCAACAAAGAACCACTTTTTTTCCGTACTATAATATCCCTTTTCACAATGAAATTTCATATATTTTCTCAAGTAACCACTATCTTATTTTATTTTTGTTAATTCATGAAAATAATTTATTTTCAAAAAACAATATTATTATGCATTAATGAATTTCTCAAATACCATGACCATGATGTTTGAATTTCACTCCAATTAGATTTAGTTGTTTACTTTCATCTATACTAGGGGATATTCTGATATTTTTTTGAAGTTATTTGTATGGTTAAGTTACTCAATTTTATGCCAATTTAATTCACATATGAATCGAGCTCAAAATTTACTAGATTTCAAGCATAATTGGTACACATTTATATAGTAATGTATACTTTATTAGTAAACTCAAAATATGAAAAAATATTGTCTTTATCAATTATTTCCAAACTAAAAACAAGTATAAGTTCATACACAAAGAAAATTCATCTTAAACTTAAAGAGACAACAATAAAGCATAATTTATATACATTTATACAATAATTCACACCTTACTAACAAACTCAAGATATGAAAAATATCAGCAACTATCAACTACTTTCCAAACTTTCCAAACTAAAAATAAGCATAAGTTCTTATACAAAAAAAAACTTCATGAAGAGAAACAATAATAAATGGTTGCCAACATAATTTTCACTATTAAACCATAAGCATTTCCATTCATATTTATATTGTATTGCACACTTCACAAGAAAACTCAATATATGAAAAAATACAATCCTTATCAACTATTTTCTAAACTAAAATCAAGCTACACATAGAGAAACTTCATTTTAAAATGAAGAGGAACAATAATAAATGGTCACCAACATAGCTTTCACTATTGAACCATAAGCATTCTCAATTAACTTTGCCATAAACTAATAAACTCTTTATAGTCTAAGTGATAATAGTGATGTGAGGAAAAGTATCAAAACTAAGTATATTACTAACTTGCTAACTAACTTGCTAAATATTTTGAGTGATAAATACTTATTATATAATTTAATAAAGTATATATAATATATTCTTATTTTTAATTTTTAAACCTTATATATATATATATATATATATATATGGAATTATTCTTTAACATGTTTTACAATTTTTTTTTAATTTTTTTTTAATGTGATGTGTGTGTGTGGAGTGAGAAATCTTAGAAAAAGAGTTTATTATAAGCATTAAATTTTTATATGCTTATTAATTAAATTTAAATATGAAGTTTCAAATATAATGATTATACTAATATTAATTTTAATTTTAATTTGCGTAATAAAATAGATGCTAATTTACAACTATTTATTTATATTTTATATATATTTCACGTTTCTTTACACAAAAAGATTCTTATTTTTAATTATATGTTTATTAATTATATTAGCATGATTTTTTTAGGTAATATTTCTTTGTATTGCAATAGAAAATATTTACATCAATTTAGTAAAAATATTGTCTCTCGCCTACCATATTGGAAACCAAACTAGAGGCAGTAAAGTAGAGAGCCGAGAACTTGCAAAATTAGAGGAGGATTCATGAAAAACAGAGATCAAAACTTTCTTCTACCCAACTCAGGGGGAGACTGACAACGAGCGACAAAAATTGATTATTGAGTTGTTCGAATGTATTTTATTCCTTTTTTATTGCGGAAATCAGTCTATCGTGAGAGTTTTTCAGGAGAAGATGACATGGAGACAATGGTTGCATTACCTTGATGTGTTTCGATTTCTAGAGGATCTACAATAATGGTTGCTTCCTTATCACTATTTGAGTGATTTGATTCGTGAATACATTTATGTCCACTTTTGAACAAAATCGGGATCATGATTCTATCTCTCTCTTCTACATATGAGGTATCCACACGAGAATGGGTAGATGGTGAAGTAGGAGGAAGGATCATAGAACCTGTGGAATGATTTGGTGTTGTGGGGGGTTGACTTGAGGCCAAAAAACAAGATATGACACAATTGTTTTTTGTTGTTGCATGTTATATTTCTCTTGAGATGGCTATCCTTTTGGGTCTTGTCATCCTTGATTATTTTTCTTGGCATCAAGGGATGAGAATTCCCTTGAGAAGAAAGGAAAAAATTATGGAGATGACCTAGATGTTGGTAGGACCTATAGCAGAAATTTATGTTTTCATAATCCACCAATTGTGAAAAGGTTATAGCTTTCCAATTGATAAGAATCCTATCAAGCAACTCTCTTCTAAGATCTATTTAGTCATGCATGCATGCAAAGGTTACAATACCCCTCTCAATTATGTTTGTATCTATCTTAATGAAACAACCTTGAGAGTTTTATACAGAAGTTAAGACATCCAAGTTAACAAATAAATAGGAATATTATGATACCCAAATTAGAGTGGCCAAAGTTATAATTAATAAAGAGTTGAATCCAAGAAACCATTGCTAAAAGGAGAGCCCAAAGTAGCCCCAAAACTAGTATCCTTGATAAAAACTCTTTGAAGGTCATCCGGAGTTTTGAAATAAACCATACAGAATCCCTTTGAATAGAAATACAAATCTATATTCATGGAGCCCATTCCTGGAGAATGGATATCGATGGCCAAAGCCCATTGAATTGATATATTATGGCATTTTTCTCATAAGATAAGTTGAGGTGAAGTTTTTGAATTGCTTATATCCAACGTATGGTTGAGGCGAAGTTGTTGAATTGCTTATATCCAAATTTTTTTGGTAACCAAGAATCCTGCCACCACTTTTTCCCACCTGCAATAGTTGTGTGCATGCATTGGCGCCGTTGTCGAATAATAATCCTGCCACCGCTATTTTCCACCTGCAACAGTAGTGCAAGTACATTGCCATCGTTGTCACTAAGAAAGAAGTTGGGACATTGCCACCATTGTCACTAAGAAAGAAGCTAAGTTTCATAGGGAAAATCAGAAACGAACTCCCCTGACTTTACTTCTCTTGAACACCTGTGAATTCTCTATTCAAGACGGTTGGGATTACATGTCTTTCTCAATGAGACCACCAGTGCTGGTACCTGTAATACGCTTGTGAATTCTGTGTTCAAAGCAGATGGGATTACATCTCTTTCTCTATTAATCTCTTTCTCTATGAGACCACCAATGCTGGTACGTGCAATTACATCAAAATATTCGTCCATCCTTGCTTCTGGACCATGAATATGAGACCACCAGCGTTAGTAAGTGAAATTACATCGAAATAGTCAGCTATCCTGGCTTCTAGACCATCCAATTCCTACATCAAAAGTGCGCGGGAATGTATTAATTCCACTCTATACAAATTTAACAAATTTTGAGTAATAATGCTCAGTAATTTTGAGTTGTTCATGTATTTTATATTTAGTGTCATGCGTTTTGTTTGGCTTTCCACATTGAAATTTCTATATCAGAAGAATCTACATAAAAAAAGTAATAGTACCTGTAGCTTTTCTTCCGTAAACTAGAGGATTTTAGCAGGAATAATTCATCGGCCTCCTCCACCATCTGGTTATGATTTTCAATGAAAAAATTCAATGGCCCAGATTTCTAAGACTTCCCTTGGTTACGATTCTAAATGGACATAACCTGCATTTTTATTCTTATTTAATGAACATAACCGATATTTTTATTCTTATGGAACGGCCTTAGAACTCATATATTTATTCCTGTGGAAAAAACTTCGAGAAAAAATTTAGAAAATGGGTGAAATAAAAGCTGTATTTGTGTTACTGTAAGCAATGTCATAAAATGGTCTGCAGGTTACTTCAATCCCAAACAATTTGCCATAAAATGGTCTGCATGTTATTTCAATCCCATCCCAAACAATTTGTCGAACAATATTTGTGTTTCTGAGCACATTGCATTAATTTTTTTAATTGTGCCAAATGCTTATGGAGTTTGATACAAATCATTTGCTAAAAATGTAAACGAGATGTAAATGTTTGTGTTATTAGAAGGATTCCATGGCATATTGTGTCGCTGGTTGCAACATGAAACGTTATCGTAAATGAAAATTTTTGCAGATGCTGACACGCTTGAGGCTTCTACCACGTTGCTTTATAAAATTACATGGAGTGGAAGAGTAGGAGTTCAACGACACCAGTTCTTTGGCTCGCAAAAATCGATAAGAAATGAGAAAGTAGTTCAAGTCTATTTCCCCATCTCTTTTGGGTTTTTTTAAGGGATTTATTTGGTGATTACAGGACTAACAAGCTTCATTGATTGCCTAATTTCATATATCGGGTCCTGTATTTTACGTATGATATGGACATGGAATAGAGGGAAATGCATAGGGCATACATATGGAAGGGAATATAGCTCATAATGCCCACTCCAGTCCACCCAATTCTAGAGTAAGCAAGGCTACCACTTTGGAATGAACGGGCCCTAATTATTCGGGTAAAAGCGAGAACTAATAAGTAAAAAAAGATGCCAAATGCTTCCGCACCAGCCAAACCTCCTAAGCTAACCAAAACTGTGGCTATGAATCTAAAGGTCCAAAGGACGAAGAATATTTAAATCATGCCCCATATAGATCATTGTAAGTTTTGGAAGCTCATACTCGTATAAACTACCAAAAGGCATTAGCCAGGGAGGCACTTACCCGAGAAAGAAAATTCTCATCAGTAACCTTCTGGCACGGTAATGGATCCATTGGCCCACCATATGAAATAATTCTAGGTTCACAGTACTTTTTGGATTCACAGTACTTTCTGGGTTCACTTTAAGCCCTGTAGCCCGAGTTCCTATGTCCATATATTTCAATTATAGGTTCAGTCTGTCCCGGGAGTATCCTCGAGCTGGTTGTTAGGCTCCTGTTCCGGTGCTTCGTGTCATCTAGCCTTGGGTTCGCCCAAATTTGGGTTCCACCATCTTCGTGTTCTAGCATCATGGGTTGTCTTGCCTCAAATCCATCCATGGCAAGTACATAAAACGCGCATAGGAGAGACGTGCTTAAAGTACACAAGTAAGTTGCTTCTTCCATTCTTTGATTTTTTTCGTAAGCATATCCACTCTGAATAAGTCCATGGAAACATAACATGACTCAGCAACAACTAGAGTAGAATAGCAGCCAGATGTTTCATATAGAGAGCTACTGGTCTATGCACAATGCATATTTGTTACTCATCAACCCTCGTGGTGAAGTCATTGTGGGGCCAGTGGTTACTAACAATATTTGAATGTAACTCCAAATGTGCGTCAAAAAACCATAAAAGTTTAGAATAACTTGATTTCGTGTATGAATCAATATGAGTAAAGTGAAAGAAAGTAGTTGGATATTATACAAAGGGTTGTCGATTACACCTTAAGCACTCAATATGATAAGTATTTATTACCGTATTAATTATGGTTAATGAACCCTATTCAGCTAATTAAGCATATCTTGTACAGGTTAAAGATTTTGAGACCTCGCAGGGACTACCTCTACCTTCAGTGCTTGTTAAATTCCATCATAATCATAATTTCAAATTGGAATCACAATTCCTTAAAGGGGGGTTTCGCTTCCCCTTCACCATAACTTTCATTTTTTAAATCTCCTTTGTCAGATAACTCTCAACTTTGACAATAACCTTACTTTGTGTTCTTTGTTAGACAAATAAAATATTCCAAAATTATACACTTATTTGTCTTTGATGTTCAAAATCAAATTATTTTGACCGTTAAAAACAAAGGTTCATTCACAAAATGAGTTTTTATGAATCAACTAAAACATGTTCTAATGATTTTAAAATCTAACCTCAACTATTTCATTATTGCAATGCAGGAACATACCTAATCCTTAATATTAGGATTTCATCCTTCGAATATAATTGCTAACAAAAGCATGTCCATAAAGTTGATGTTCGATTCTGCAGAATTAAGCTTAACTTGCAAATTGTGACATAAAATTGGTTGACATATGAATGTTCGCACTCAGGATATGATGTTATGTTTTAAGTTTATTTCCTTGGATAGCTAATTGTTTACATCACAAGGCACGCAGAATTATAAGTCAGTGGAAAATTATATAAAGATTTTACATGGTATCATACCTATATACCAAGTATTATTGCGACATTATTATAGGTAGATTGGTTAATATGAATTTGGATTTGCCGTAGCATTGGGTGTCACACCTCCTTTAATTTGGAGGGACGGATGTTTATTTTTCCACTGTCAATGATCTTCATTCTTGATCTACAGTTCAAACTAGCTCTGGGGCAGTTAGGGTAATACCCTACCCCCCAAACCCTAACAGAATTTCTCATTCGGGCGCCGCCCTTGGAAACCTCTGTTATACATCTTCGTCGATGTTTCGAGGTCTTCTTATTCTCAGTTTATCTGTCTTTCATGGTATGTCGAGAGTTTTCCCTCGTCGCATTTCAAAATTTCCTTACCTGCATTTTTCTTGCGTTTATGATCTGGCTGCAATGGTTTGCTAGGGTTTAAGATCCGTTCTCTGTTCTTACTTCCCAGTCAGCTTATATGTGGTGATTGCTTTTTTACACTTGCGTTCCTGAGCTGTCCTTATTCTGTGGAGGGATTTACTATAACATTTATGCTTTGTCCAAGGAAGACACAACATCAATGGCCAAAGCAGGTGAGTTGATAATTATTCGGTTCAGGAAATAAATTATTCTCTGGTTCTAGGTAACTATATTGTTTTTATTTGCTAACCTAGCTCCCTTTTGCGGGTGGGAGGATATCACCTCCTAAATACCCTAGAAGGAGAGTTCAGGTCAAGCCCGGTTGTTCTTTTTCTTGTTATGTTCAGGGTTTAACAATTGCTAGAGTATTTCGAGTGCTAACTTGTTTCTTTACTTTTCTTGCAGTGCAGGTAACTCGAAATTCCTGTACCCAACACAATCTAGGCTTACTTTGGACCTCCCGAACTAATACCCTGCTCTCTTCTACAAGTTCCATGGAGCCTCTCCGGGTAGAATTTTCATGTTTCGTTTCAGATTTCATATAGGGGTTTCACATTGATATTTTCTATTGATATGGGTCTAAACTCTCGTGTCCAGATCTCGTCCCATCGCTTTTTCCCTGTCGAGGGTTTGTTTTTAAATGTTATTTGATTTGAATAGACACAACCCAGTCGAGTTTATTTTTAACGTTTATAAGTAACAACAATTTATTTAACTTACTCTTGATAGTTCCTTTAAGCCACACTCTGCATGCATGTCAATGTTCTAATCTTCCTAATTTTTCTAGTTTCTCCACAGCAATGTATTTATATTGTCAAATTTGAAATTTCTCTATTATAATAGATAATTTTGGAATGAACTAAGTTTGAAGTCTGTAAGGAAATCATATGAATTCTCACCTTTATGTTACTTTGTTTGTTGCATCTTTAATATGCATGAGAACTCTCATTTGAAATATTATTCACTTATTGTTCTTTATTTGAGATTTCCTTTCTCAACTTCCCTTTTTCTTATAATAAGTATTGCATGTTGTCTATGAATGGATAAAATTCATGTGTATTTATTTTCCTTGTACATGTTGTTTTTCATACCGTAGGGATATTGTTATAACAGAGAATATTTGTCCATTTCTTATTTTCATTACTAGTTGTTCTTGGGTTTAAATCTAGTGAATAAATGTCTACAACACTTTCAATTAGTTATTTCTGGCAAGAAACTCTACAGTTTTCCATTGTTACTTAGTTTTTTGTTTTCTGTCTTTTCTTTTGTTCCAGAAGTAATAATTTACACAATAGAAAGAAAATTATTTAGGTGACCAGACCACCTTGAGAGGGTTAATACCTAACCCTCAGTCTATTTATTTCTTTTCTTCTTCTACACAGGACATATTGTCCTGTTTGGGGTTATCCTTCCCTGAATGGACTAACTGTCCGTCTAGTCATTGGTTTCCTGTTGAAGTTTCTTTATTGTACTATTAAATATCATTAAGAATTCAATATTTTACCCTTCCACAAGACTAATTTTACAACAATACCATTTCAGGAAAAAATAATTATTCATGCATCATATGGAAAATATAAATGCTTCATTCCTGTCTAATTTTCCTGTGACAAAGTGTACACATTACCAGAAAACTAATATAGAGTTTAACATATTTGAAAAATCATTTTCCATTCATTCTAGTCTTGTATACTTATCTCAGATAAGTAATATTGATGGAATCCTCCCAACCATGAGAGAGGAAATGACATCTTCAGCTCCCCCCATTCTCCTCACCAGAGTAGGATTGCGTAGCAGTTATACATGAGGTAGACCTTAAGACCCTTGTCCTGTCTCTCCTCCAATGTTAGGTAGCAGAGTTCCACTAGTTTCTACTAGCTCTGGACACTCTCTCCTTACAGATCTCTAGTTGTTTATTTTCATTCTCAGCAGAACCCCTTTACTTCTCTAGGATTTTCTTTTTATCCCCAGAGGAAAGGTACTTCCCATAACTGCTTAATCCAACTACTCTAGAATCTTGGAAAAATTTTTACCATCAGCTTATGGAAACATACCATAATTAAATTTTTATTCGAAAGAGAATAAATTTAGTTCATAACTTGATTAACATGCTTGTTAATCTTGTTTAAATTTAAAATAATTCCAATTTCTAAATTAAAAATTATTTTGAAGGAAATTTAAATTCGGGTGTTACATCTTCCCCCTCTTAAGGAAGACACTGTCCTCAGTTCTTTTATGCCATTACATTGAATAGTTCTAGATATGCTTCTCGCATAAAGCTTTCATCTTCCCAAGTCGCCTCCTTGGGGCTAAAGTGCTACCATTGCACTTTAACTTGGGTGATGGCTCACCTCTGGATTTTTATTTCTCTTTGATCGAGAATATGTTGAGGTTCTACCAAAAATTCGTCATTTGGTTCGACCTCAAACCAGTAAATATTTTTAGTTAATAAATAGTTATTTATATTCCATAAAAATCTTAACTCCCATTTCATTCGTACCTGAATATTCTGCCAGTGTATTACATGCTTTGGATCATGTACATATCTTTTTAACACATATACATGGAACACATTGTGCACACATATGTGTCCTAGAAATGCTAGCTGATAGGCCACTGGTCCCACCCTTTCCAAGATTTGGAAGGTTCCACAGAATCGAGGGGCCAACTTGGCACATGTATTCCACCTTAAATAACTCTTCTTGGGTCTAATTCTCACGTAAACGTGATCACCCACTTCGAATTCCCGGTATGTCCTCTTATGATCCGCATACACTTTCTGTCTATCCTGGGAAACTTTTAAATTTTGTCGGATCTTCTTTACTTATTGTTCCATTTAAGTCAAAATTTCTGGCCCAAGCATTAGTCTTGTTCTGGACTACTCCAATTCATGGGAGTTCAGCACTATCTACCGTATAAGGCTTCAAACGGACTCATCTTAAGAGATTCCTGGTATCCATTGTTGTAGGAAAATTCTACCAAATGAAGATAAGCTTCCCACTTCGTGGGTTGCTGCATTACATACATTCGTAGAATGTCCTCCAATATCTGATTCGCCTGCTCCATCTGTCCATCCTTCTGAGGATGATATGCTATGATAAATTGGATTTGTGTACCTAGAACAGTAAACAGTGCCTTCCAAAAGGCTGAAGTAAACTTTACATCTCTATTTGAGATGATTGTTTTCAGATTGCCATGTAATCTAAATATCTGTCTCATCAATATTTCAACAATTTGCATCGTTTTAAAGTTGGATTGTATAAGAATAAAATGAGCTACCTTTCTCAACCAATCAACTACTACCATAATAGAATCATTGTGTCTCTTCGTTCTTGGTAAGCTGGTAATAAAATCCAGCAATATAACCTCCACTTCCATTCCAGTACAGGTATGGGTTGCAGCAAACTTACTCGGTGTTGATGCTCAACCTTGACCTGCTGACATTCCAAACATTTAGTCAAGTATTCAACGATGTCTTTGCACATACCCGACCAAAAGTAGTCTTTTATGATGGTTGTTAACATTTTCTGGTATCCAGGGTGTCCAGAATAAGAGCTCTGATGATACTCATCTAAGATCAGCTCATTTAAACTTATTTGATTTGGAATGTATATATTTTCTTGGAAAATCAGTAGTTGTTCATTATTGATTGAGTAATATGTTTTTTTCCTCTAATTTTCTATGTCCTGTGTTTTCTTCCATAGGAACTGATATTCAGGATGCGGCTTCTTTCACTTGTTCCTAAAACTTGAATTCCACATGATTGATGTATAATTCATACACATAATGCAATTTTCTACTTAATGCATTTGAGGCCCGATTTTCTTTTCCTTTAACTTGCTGCATTTCCAAGTCAAATTCGCTCAAAAAGGCATTCCACCTGGCATGGAGGGCATTCAAAACAACTTGTTTAAAATAACTGGTTAAGCTACTATGATATGTTTTCAGCACCAACCTTTTTCCCAATAGGTAGTGCCTCCATATTTTGAGTGTGTGCACCACTACGATTAACTCTAGATCATACGCAGAATATCGATTTTCCTGATCTCTCAATTTTCTTGACTCATGTGCCATAACCTTTCCATCTTGTGACAACACTACTCTTACTCCTTCCTTTCTTACATCGATGCAAACTTCAAATTCTAAATTTGGATCTACGACCTTCAAAACAAGAGTTGTGGTCAGCAATTGTTTTAACTTTAAAAAAGTAACTTGGAATTCATTAGTCCATTTAAACATTCTCCCTTTCTACTCCAAAGAGGTTACGGGAAACAAAATTTTAGAGAATACTTCTATAAAACGCCGATAATAGCTGGCTAATCCCATAAAATGTCATATGTCCGCTACGTTTTTGGGTACCCTCCATTCCATGATAGTATTTATCTTTTCCAAATCTACTGATATACCTTCAGCAGAAATGACATGGCATAAATATTGGATTTTCTCTTTGTAGAAATCACACTTGCTGAATTTGGCGTAAATTTGATGGTCTCTCAACATTTTTATCACAATACGAAAATGTCCCTTATGTTCCTCCATAGTCCTTGAGTAGATTAGTATATCATCAATAAAAATTAGAACAAATTTATCTAAGAATGGATGAAATATGCCTTGCATCAAACTCATGAATGTTGTTGGTGCATTGGTTAATCCAAACGGTAAAAATACGAATTCATAGTGCCCATATTGGGTACGGAAAGTTATTTTATAGATGTCTTCATCTCTTATTTTTATTTGTTGATACCCAGACCTTAGATCTATTTTTGAGAAAACAATCACCCCTTTTACTTGATCAAAAATATCATCTATCCACGACAATGGGTACTTATTCTTAACATTTAATTTACTAAACTGTCTATAATCCATACACATTCACATTGTACTATCCTTCTTCTTTATGAACATCACTGGTGCCCCCCAAGGGGACACACTAGGACAAATATATCATTTTTCTAGCAATTCATGTAATTTCATTTTCAACTCTATCAATTCAGGCACACTCATTCAGTATGGTGCATGTGATATTGGTGCTTCCCCTGGAATTAATTCGATGGTAAAGTCGGTGTCTCACTTTGGTGGCAGCCCTGATATGTTTTTCAGAAACACGTCCATAAAATCTTGTACCACTGTTATTTTTTCTACCATGGGGGTCTTATCTTTCGAATTAACGAATCCTACTTGAATTGCATAGATTTGACACCCTTTTCTAATGCATTTTCCCAACTAATATATAGTAATAGGATGCAGATGAAGTATATTTTTAATTCCTTGCAATTCTTGGTGAGTTCTATCCTCAGCCTTATAGTAAATGATTTTATCCTTACAATATACTAGTGACCAATGCACTTCCAACCAATCCATTCCTAGTAATATATCATAGGATCCTAAAGGTAGTATGTTCAATTCCACCTTTTTATGCTAGTTTTCAATTTCTAGGGGACAGTCAGAAAATTTAGCATTAACTCTTCTCTTTTCCCCAGTGGCTAACTGTACTAGCCAAGGATTTTTAAACCTATAGCTCTGTAAGTTACATTTCTCCACTATCCTAGGATTTACATAGCTTAATTTGGCACTAGAATCAACCAAAATAGAAACAGGGTGAGAATACATCTTACCTTCTAGTTCTATCATGGTTGGCTGAAAATCCGCTTGTCAATCCTCAAGTGCAGCATTGATTATGGGTATGTTTCGTGCCATGTCTCCTACTTTGTATGCCTCTTGCAAATTAGTTACAGTTTCGTTTCTTCCACGATAAGGATAGTTCTTATAATAATGTGCCTCACAACATCCCCAACACTATAATGGCGGTTTCTGGATCTGCCCATGATTTGTTCTATTGGATGCTTCAGTGGGTCGCTCTTCTACTGACCACTTGGTTCTATGTTGGTTCCTTCCTTGCTATCTATTTTCTGTATTCCTGACATCATTCTTGAAATTTCTAGATATGCTAATTTTAAAGCTTGAATTACTTTTCTTCCCTTTCTTGGTCGGCCAAATCCTTCCAACCTCTCCTTTCACCTTGGATTGTTGATAGCACATATGTAATCACTTCATCCATGGTCTTTGGGTTTACAAATTTGATTTTATCCTTCATATGAGCAGGTAAGCTACTAAAAAATCGGTGTACTTTTTCCTTTTCATCCCTCAGATATGACACATATCGCAATAAGGAGGTAAATTTAGTTATGAACTCATCCATAGATAGTTGTCCCAATCTCAAGTCATGAAATTATCGAGATTTTTCGTCGTAAAAATGCACTGTTAAATATTTTTCTTTGAAGTACTGTTGTAATTCGTCCCAAGTCACATTCTGGTCCTCAATTCCCACACATTGTTGACTTCTTCCCACCATAATGTGTTTTTTTCCCGCAGTTGATAAATGGCTAGATGAGCCTTCAGTTTGTTGTTGTACTCGTAGACTTGAAAATATTTGTTCATGTTAATTATCCATGCTTCTTCCACTTCTTTAGCTTCTCCATCGAATGTGGGAGGCCTAATTTTTCGGAATTCACCCTGCTACTCCACTTTATTATTTTTCATCTCTTACTAGTCTGAGACATTTCCTGATTATGCTTCATTATAAGACCTGTTTGTATTACTTCGTTGGGTTTGACTACCTTCCAAATTATCATTTGCTTGCTTTCATTGTTCACCTTCTCCTTGGGTGTCTCTTTCTAGGCTCGGTTGAGGTGTCCCATGGTTTTGTTTATAAATATAAGAGGATTTTAAGGATCCTTTCTTCTTCCTGCATCAACCTCTCATTATCACTTCTTACTCGAACCATTTCTTCTTGTAGTTGTTGCACGGTATCGAGAAGTTTGTTGGTTTTCCATTGCTGCTCTTCAAGCAATCTACTGGTTTACTGATGTTGGTCTACACTCAGTTGCACCCACATCTCTGGATTCATTTATGGGCTAGGCTGGGGGTGAATTTCCCTTGTAGTCTTGGGAGTTTGATGTGCAGAACCCCTAATCATTACACTATGTTTCACTTCTTCTTCCAAATTTTGTGCACATTTTTACACATACCAAATTTTATTTAGGTGATCCTTTTTAGGTCCCAACATTTTAACGTTGCTCTGATACCACCTATAACATTTAAAATAAAATATTTACCTTCATAAAGAAAAAAAATACATCCACATTAAAACTCCTATTTTACTCCTTTGAAATTTTATCGTACACAATATTTACTACTTATTGCAATTTATATGAACATTAATCATAATCCTTAAGATTAGGATTTCATCATTTGAATATCATTGATAACCAAAGCAAGTCCATGAAGTTGATGTTTGATTCTGCAACATTAAGCTTAATTTGAAAACTGTGACATGAAAATGGTTGACATATGAATGTTCGCACTTAGGATATGATGCTATGTGTGATCCTTGTGAATATTCCTTCAACATGCATGCAAACCTATAGACACGATAGGTTTTAAGTTTCTTATCTTGGATAGATAATTGTTTACATCACAAGGCACTCTGAATTATAAGTCAACGGAAAATAATATAAAGCTTTTACATGGTACCATACCTAAATACCAAGCATTATTGCGACATTATTATAGGTATATTGGTTAATATGAATTCGAATTTGCCGTAGAATTGGGTGTCATGCCTCATTTAATTTGGAGGGATAGATGTTTATGTTTTCACAGTCAATGACATTCATTCTTGATCTATGGTTCAAACGAGCTCTGGGGCGATTAGGGTGATACCCTACCCCCCAAACCCTAACAGAATTTATCATTCGGGCTGCTCCTGGCAGCCTCCTCTCTGCATCTTCATTGGCCTGTCGAGGTCTTCTCCTTCTTAGTTTATATGTCTTTCATCGTATGTCGAGATTTTTCCCCA
This sequence comes from Pinus albicaulis, assembly GCA_034641835.2. Taxonomy (NCBI): domain Eukaryota; kingdom Viridiplantae; phylum Streptophyta; class Pinopsida; order Pinales; family Pinaceae; genus Pinus; species Pinus albicaulis. Next base: position 409,668,408 of record CM076570.1, read on the forward strand.
TTGTGTTTCAGAGTTTTCTTACTTGCGTTTTTCTTCTGTTTATGATCCAGTTGCAATGGTTTTTTGGGGTTTAAGATCTATTCTATACTCTTACTTCATAGTCAGCTTATATGTGGTGATTGTTCTGTTACGGCTCGCGTTCTTGATTTTTCCTTATTCTGTGGAGGAATTTACTGTAACATTTGTGCTTCATCCAAGGAAGACACGATCTCGATGGCCAAAGTAGGTGAGTCGATAATTATTCGGTTTAGGAATTAAATTCATTTTTGTTTTTGGGTAACTATATTATTTCTATTCACTAACCTAACTCACTTTTGCATGTGGGAGGATCTCACCTCCTAAATACCCCAGAAGGTGAGTTAAGGTTGAATCGAGTTGTTCTTTTTCTTGTTATGTTCAGGGTTTAACAATTGCTAGATTATTTCGAGTCCTAACTTGTTTCTTTACTTTTCTTGTAGTGCAGGTAACTCGAAATTCTTGTACCCAATGCATTTTAGGCTTACTTTGGCCCTCCCGGACTAATACCCTGCTCTCTTCTACAGGTTCCATGGAGCCTGTCTGATTAGCATTTTCTTGTTCCGTTTCAGATTTCAGATAGGGGTTTCACACTGATATTTTCTATTGATATGGGTCTAAACTCTCGAGTCCAAATCCTGTCCCATCACTCTGTTTTTAAATTTTATTTGATTTGAACAGTCACAATCCAGTTAAGTTTCTCTTAACGCTTATAAGTAATGACAATTTATTTAACTTACTCTTGATAGTTACTTTCAGCCACACTTTGGATGCATGTCAATGTTCTGCACTTGACATCTGTTTTATGGAACTGTGGATGATCCGATTTCTGCAAAAAACTTCCTAATTTTTCTCATTTCTCCAAAGTAGTGTATTTATATTATTAAATTTTCAATTTCTCCATTATAACAGATAATTCTAGAATAAACTAAGTTTGAAGTTTATAAGGAAATCATATGAACTTTGGCCTTTATGTTACTTTGTTCGCTGCATCTTTAATAAGCATGAGAACTCTCATTTGAAATGTTATTCACTTATTGTTCTTTATTTGAGCTTTCCTTTCTCAACTTGCCTCTGTCTTATAATAATTGTTGCACGTTGTCTATGAATATATAAAATTCATGTGTATATATTTTCCTTATATAGGTTGTTTCTCCCCGCAAGGAATACTTTTATAACAGAAAATATTTGTCCATTTCTTGTTTTCATTACTAGTTGTTCTTGGGCTTAAATATAGTGAATAGATGTCTACAATACTTACAGTTAGTTATTTATGGCAAGAAACTCTACAGTTTTTCCATTACTACTCAGTTTTTCGTTTTCTGGCTTTCCTTTATTTCCAGAAGTAATAATTTACAAAACAAAAAGAAAATTATTTAGGTGACCGGACCACCTCAAGAGGGTTAGTACCCAACCCTCAGTCTGTGTATTTTCTTTCTACTTCTACACAGGACAGACTATCCCGTTTGGGGTTATAATTCCCTAAATGGACTAACTGTCAGTTTGGTCATTGGTTTCCTATTGGATTTTCTTTACTGTACTATTAAATATCATTAAGACTTCAATATTTTACCCTTCCACAAGACTAATTTTACAGAAAAACCATTTCAGGAAAAACAAATTATTCATGTATCATACGGAAAATCTAAACGTTTAATTCCTGTCTAATTTTCCTGTGACAAAGTGTACACGTTACCAGAAAATTAATACAGAGTTTAACATAATTGAAAAATCATTTTCCATTCATTCCAATCTTGTATACGTATCTCACATAAGCAATACCGATGGCATCCTCCCAACCATGAGAGAGGCACTGACGTCCTAAGCTCCCGACATGCTACTCACTAGAGTAGGATTGTGTAACAGTTATAAGGTAGACCTCAAGACCCTTGTCCTATCTCTCCTCCAATGTTAGGTAGCAGAGTTCCAATGTTTTCTACCAACTCTAGACACTCTCTCCTTACAACTATCTAGTTGTTCCTTTTCCTTCTTAGCAGAGCCTTTTTCCTTCTTTAGGATTTTTTTTTATCCCCACAGGAAAGGTAACTGCCCATAACTACTTAATCCAACTACTATAGAATCTTGCAAAAATTTTCACCATCAGTTATGGAAACATACCATAATTAAATATTTTATTCAAAAGAGAATAAATTTAGTTCATAACTTTATTAACATGCTTGTTAATCCTGTATAAATTTAAAATAATTCCAATGTATAAATTAAAAAATCTTTTTAATGAAATTTAATTTTGGGTGTTAGATGTATCTTCCACAAAAGATGTATTTGACTTTTTAATTACTTTAGTTTTATATTTGGTATGTGATTTAGACCAGGGCTTTCATATATTTCAAATAAATCATATTAATTTTTAATTTTAATTTTATAAAATATATGAATTTTTTTCAAAAATAATTTTAAATTGATAAAGAATTTTTTATTTAAGATATTTGTTTTTTTAATTGTTTTATTTGTATATAAAGTTGGAAGTTACAATATTTTTAAAGAATCTTGAAAAATAAAAGAAGAATAAATTCAAAAACATTTTACAATTTATGATTTTAAAATCAAAAGCAATATACTTTATCTAATCATTTTCTTAAAATTTGATCTTTTATGGAGAATAGAGCTATAATTATGTACTTAATGTATATGTAGAATAATTAACATGAAAGATCAAGATTTTCTTAAAATTGTTTCAAAATCTAATCAAAGTCACTTGTATTTTAAAAGGGAGTGGTATAAAGAAGCTAATTCTTTATTAAACAATTGGAAAATAAAAGAGAAAGTCACTCTATAAAATACTAATATCATTAAAATACTATTGAATCTAAATTTAAAGAGGAATTGTGATGTAATGAGGAAATATTTTAAGATCAAAAGTATATCCATATCATAATTAACTAAAAGACAAATTCAATATTAATAAAATTGTAACACCAGGATTTAATTTCCTTAAATGATATTTCAAATTAGACATTGGATTTTCTTTTAAAATTAAATAGGGTTAACAAGCATGTTAGTCAAGTTATGAACTAGAGTTATTTTCTTTCAATAAAATATTTAATTATGGTATGTTTCCATAAACTAATGGTGAAAGTTTTCCAAGATTCTAGAGTAGTTGGATTAAGCAATTATTGACAATTACATTTCCTTTGAGGATAAAAGGAAAATCCTAAAGAAGGAAAAGGGTTATGTTCAAGAGAAAAGAAACAGCTAGAGATAATCACATTATTATTAAAGAGCCAAGGCTTTTAGAACTACTCTTCATCATCAGGAGAATAATGATTGAGCTGATCCAAATCCTTCATATTATATTATTAAAGAGTCGACGCTTTTAGTACTACTCTTCATAATGAGGAGTGATGCAACCATAAGGTCACAATTAAACAAAATGTACCACATGCAAGGTTAGCAAAATTACCCCCACATGTACTCCCCTTCCAGTTGACCTCCTTCTCAATTTAATCAAATGCATGTGGAAGTTTTAACCATGATTGATAACTCAATATTATAATCTTGATGTTCATCAAATGCACACAGAAGCTTTAATCCCATAAGTGGCTCTTTGGTAAATCTTTACAGTTATGCATTGTCGCACCATTATCTTATCTTATTTGGCATGAATTGCATTATACAGCATTTAGAACCATGTGTTTTCGCCTACAAACCCTTGCCATACGCGTAAGAAAATATACATTTCAGCGATCAACATTGCTTACCTTTATACACTTAACTGCTTTCCATATACTAATAACTATATGTTGTGGTGTTCCACAACACCTTGAATCAATCAGAGCACATTGCAAGCTGCTTCCCACAAGGTTAGCGCCATACAAATAAGAATTAAACCATAAATCCTGTGAAGTGCACTACTGCACAGTGTTGACACATGGCTTCTCCATTGTTGCATCGCATCCTTCCATTTGATCCGCTTCACATCGCAATAAAAAACTTTTATCGTGCAAACTCTTTAACACTAAAACTCATTTCTTGTGATTTGAGAAGTTGCGCACCATCGACACGTGGCCTTCCTCATCACATCACAACTTTAGAAATTTTCCGCATTGCAAGTAAAACACTTTACTTTGTGAAGTCCTTCGCACTATCCATTATCATTCGCAAAGTTCGAAATCATGACTCAGTATCCACCGTTGATCTATTCCCCTTTTAATTCAATGATCTAATCGTGGTCGTATATTCATCTACAGGTGGTTGTTCTTCGCTTATTCTCCTCGCACTGATATTTATCGTTGATTCCTTAAAACTTTAATTCCACACTTAATCCTATTCATCCATTCACCTCTTTGGCAATATCTAAGTATCCTCTGATTCCGTCCATTCCTTTGCTTTATGTCGCTCTACTAATCTGATCTTTTCCCCACTACTCCTCTTGGTTTATTCAGAGTTCTTCAGTGTTATCTCTCCAAGCTTTTCTTCTGTCTTGTTTAACACTATTTCTAGTTTTAACACAAATCACCCTCTGTATTACTTCTCCGAATCAGAATTAATCGACCTTTACATAATTTATTTTTACAAATTCATCCCCATTAACTTCATTCATAACTAATTAACCCTAGACTAGAATCACCTAGATTCTACCTAGTCATACTTTTCCTTTATCATTCAAAAATACTTATATAATCATCTAGAATTTGTTATAGATATCAAATTATTTCTATTATGGATCACTCAACACATAACAGAAATGACACACATGACACAGTCAAACTGGAATTCGATTTCTAATTAAACAATACATGTACAAATACAAGAAAATCTATTTACAATCTGGCTTGGCTTGATCTACCTTTGGTCCTTTTCTCTTCCTCTCTCTCTGTATATGCCTGTAGGATTACAATTAAATTTATCTCTAAGAATATCTTCCTTTTCTACTCTACCTACCTACTTACTTACTTTTTTGTGCCTTTGAGGCTTTACAATTATATACAAAAGGTTTTGTAACCAATTTTGGTTCAGATCCATACGTTACTCAACAAAATCCTAAAAATCCTATAAGTCCTACATTAGTTCCTAAATTTTTTTATGTATCCCTTGAATATCTCAACATTCAACTAAATCCTAAGGATCCTCCATAAATCATGAACTACTTTCTAATCTAATATTTACAATATTTCAGAATATCTCAATCCACACCAATCATTCATCAATCACTCATGCTCTCCTACATTCGAGAACATTTACAAATATTCCTCTTAATATTTAATTAAATCCTATTCTAAATATCTCACCTAAATCACTCAAAATATTGAAACTTATCTTAATTAAATACTTAGGAAAACCAACTCTTTTGAAAAACATAATACCCCCTAGATTCTACTAACTATACAAATTTTCGAAACCACGATGCTCCTACATCAGATTCCTAAGGTAGAAAAGAAGCATGATCTACAGGTCATGTGCTTCCAATATTTTCCCTCCTTGATCCCATACTTTGTTCTCTAATATTCCTTTGGTTATTATTTTTGTTGTTTGTTTTTTCTCCCCAAGTCTCCATACTTTATGTTGCATTTCTCCACTATATATGCTTTCAAAGTATGTTGTTGTCTTTCTCTTGTTGTTGTTGCTTTGCTTCGTTGTTGTTGTCTTCTTCTGAGACACCTTCATCATCAACCTTCTTATTCTTTCAATCTCCATGTCCAGTTTATCTTCTGACTGGTACTTCCTCTGCCAATTATTATTGCACTCTGTCCACTCATCTTCAAACTGTTGTTTGTTACTTTCGCTTTGAATTTGTTGGATTCTTACTACCGCCCTTACATCCTTTATCTCATATCCAAACAACCTCTGTTCAACATCTGAAAATTTACTTTCAAAAAGTAAATTTTCTTCTAATTCTTTGACTGAAGTAACCTTTTCTTCTAACTGTTGATTATAATTCCATTCTCCTTTATTTCCTTTGAAGACAAAAACCTGTTCATCCTCATATTGCCTTTGAACTTCACTCTTACCTTCAAAAGGTAAGATGTTCTCCATCTCCTTTATTACAACTTCATTTCTGTCTTCTTCATCACCTACAAATACATTATAAAATTGACAATTTAAACTCACCTCAGTATCCTTAGATGTTATAAGCATCTCTCCTTCTTTAGCTGTAATTTCCTCTTCATCTTTAGGCTCTCTCAACATTTCTTCTAGCACTCTAATTTCTTATTTACACTAAAAAGTATAAAGTCATCTCTGGCCTTTCTCATACAGTCTCCAATAGCTTTTCTTCTTTTGGGCTGCCCATGACAGTCAAACATCTCACAAGATCTTCATCTTGTCCTTCCTTCACATCTTCACTTTCTTCATAAAACAAGATACCTTGATCAGGTTTACAAAAGTAAACTTCTTTTTCTTGATTTTGGTTATCAATGTAAGCTAAAATTATTCTTCTTACAGCTTTATCAGTATGCTGAAAAGAAATATCTTCCTTCAAATGTGTATAAGCTTCCTCATCAGACCTAGTTGTCTCATGCTTTTTCTTTAAAACGGAAATCAGATTGTGTCTCTCTGTTTCCTCTTCTTTGAAAATATTCAAAGGTTTTCCATCATCCTGCATTACACCTGCAAGCATACAAAAATTATTAATTTCAAAATCATAAGACTTAGTAGCCTCAACTGATGTTTCAGTCATCGCTTCTCCATCTTCAAGTTCAAAAGAAACTTGTTCGTCTCCAAAAAATTTCTTTTGTTGTAGCTCAACTCCTTCGAGCTTCTCTACCCTCAAGTAAACATTCATTATATGCTCTAGCTTCCTCAACTCCTCTATTAGCTGAATATCGAACTATTGCTTTCTCTTCTCTTGTAGCATATGCCACTTCACTTTCTTTCTCATAGTCCAACCATACCTCTTGTCTACCTTATCTCTCTGCAAAATATCCATCAATAATGCAATTTGGAAATTTATCTCAAATTTCTCTCTGTCAATCTATTCTGGAATTATCTTCTCTATGTTATGCACCTTGACATATTTCTCCACTCTCCTTATGCGGTGGCTTCTCTCTGAACCTCTGCTATGACAATCAGTAGTCATTCTTCTGTCTCTTGTGAACATCATCTGTTCACTTGTGAGCTGCACTAAGCTTCTCTTTCTCAGCAAGTATTCATACCTGCTACAAGTACCTCACCAAGCCATTTCTCCTTATTATTTTGGTAACAATATTGTTTCTCTATCTATGGAACCTCTATTTGAGAAACTCCTTTGCTCCTTGGCTTCTGCAATTCTATTTTCTTCTGAGAACACTCTTGTCCTCTCTATATAGCCTTCAACTGGAACATGCAGGTTCTTTGCCAATTTCTTTAGAGTATCCACTTTACTCTGCCTTCAAGAACACAATTGGTTCTTCTTTTCTTTACAACTTTCCTTACTGTCCTTGCTGAGATATTACTCCTTTGTCTTCAACCTACAAAACTCAAATCAGAGTTAAATAAAACAATAACTGCATGATTTCACAAGCAATCTACTTCCACTCTTTACATCCAAATGGATATCTGTTCTTATCAAGAAAACAATCATTTCTTTGTCATATTTTACTCTCTGACTTTTCTCTGCACTTGTCTCCATCTTTTTAGTTTTGTAATTTGAATTCTTATCCTATATTAATTTACAATCACGTTGAATCTCATTTTTTTCTACTATTAATGTCTTATGAATATTTTAACTCTGTCATCATCATCAAAACACTGATCATTTTGATTTTCCTCCAAAATAGATTTTACTTGCTCTGATACCAAATTGATGCAACCATAAGGTCGTAATTAAGAAAAATGTACCACATGCAATTTTAGTAGAATTAACCCCACATGTACTCCCCTTTCAATTGAACTCCTTCTCAATTTAATCAAATGCATGCATAGTTTTTAACCATGATTGATAACTCAATATTATAACTTTCTTGTTCATCAAATGCACACGGAATCTTTAAACCCATAAGTGGCTCTTTGGTAAATATTTACCTTTATGCATTTTCGCACCATTACCTTACCTAATTTCCTACATGACTTCGCATTATACAAATACTTCAGACCTATGGGTTATTTCCAACATAAACCCCTTTACACATGCGGCGAGTTATAACATACATACTTTAGCGATCAACAACACTTTCACTTTATACACACTCAATTGTTTCTCCATATACACACGAAACTGTTTGTTTTAGGATCCACAACACCTTGAACCAATCAGAGCACATCAAAAGCCACTACCCACAAGGTTAGTTCCATACAAATAAGAATTAAACCATAAATCCTGTGAAGTGTGCTATTGCATAGCGCTGACACATGGCTTCACCATTGTCGCATCACATCCTTCCATTCTCTCCGCTTCACATCACAATAAAAACCTTTTACGATGCGAACTGTTTTAATGCTAAAACTCATTTCCTACAATTTTTGAAGTTGTGCACCATCGACAGCTGGCCTCCCTCATCGCATTGCAACTTTAGAAATTTTCCGCATCGCAAGTAAAACACTTTACTTTGCGAACTCCTTCGCACTATCCATTATCATTCGCAAATTTCGAAATCGTGACTCATTATCCACCATTGATCTATTCCCATTTTAAGTCAGCGATCTAATTGTGGCCATCTATTCATCTGCACGAGGTTGTTATTCGCCTATTCCGCCTGCACTGATCTTTACTGTTGATTCTTTAAAACTTTGATTCTGCGCTTTAATCCTATTCATCCATTTACCTCTTTGGAAATCTCTTAGTATCCTCTGCTTCCGTCGATTCCTCTGCTTTATGCCACTCTGCTGCTTTGAACTTTTCCCCACTACTCCTCCTAGTTTATTCAGAGTTCTTCAATTATATCTCTCTGAGATTTTCTTCTGTCTTTTTTAAAACTATTTCTAGTTTGAACACACAACATGCTCTATATTACTTCTCTGAATCATAATTACTCGACCTGTACATCATTTATCTGTACAAATTCTTCCCTGTTAACTTCATTCACAACATACCCCAGACTGGAATGACCTAGATTCTACCTAGTCATAAGTCCTTTATCATTTAGAAAGACTTATATAATCATCTAGAATTTGTTACAGATATCAAATTTTTTCTATTATGGATCACTCAACACATAACAAAAATGACACACAGTCAAATTGGAATTCGATTTCTAATTAAAAAATAAATGTACAAATACAAGAAAATATATTTACAATCTAGCTTGGCCTGATCTACCTTTACATGGCCCTTTTCTCTTCATTTCTCTCTGTATATTCCCGTAGGCTTACAATTAAATTTCTCTCTAAGAATATCTTATTTTTCTACTCTACCTACCTACTTACTTACTTACTTGTCTGTGCCATTGAGTCTTTACAATTATATACAAAAGGTTTTGTAACCAATTTTGGTTCAGATCCATAGGTTACTCAACGAAATCCTAAAAATCTTCTAAGTCCTCAATTAGTTCCTAAAATCTCTTCTTTATCCCTTGAAGATCTCAACATTCAACTAAATCCTAAGGATCCTCCATAAATCATGAACTACTTTCTAATCTAAGATTTACAGTATTTATGAATATCTCAATCCACACCAATCTTTCATCAATCACTCATCAATCACTCATGCTCTCCTACATTTGAGAACATTTACAAATATGCCTCTAAATATTTAATTAAATCCTATTCTAAATATCTCACCTAAATCTCTCAAAATATTGAAACTTATCTTAATTAAATACTTAGGAAAACCAAATCTTTTGAAAAACATAATACCCCCTAGATTATACTAAATGTACAAATTTTCAGAACCATGATGCTCCTGCATCAGACTCCCAAGGTAGAAAATAAGCATGATCTCCAGATCATGTGCTTCCAATATTTGTCCTACTAGATCCCATACTTTTTGTAATCTGCCTTTGGTTATTGTTGTTGTTCTCCAGGTCTCCATACTTTATGTTTCATTTCCCCACTAGCTATGCTTTCAAAATATGTTGCTATCTTTCTCTTGTTGTTGTTGCTTTGCTTCCTTTCTAATGTCTTCTTCTGAGACACCTTCATCATCAAGCTTCTTATAAAAATAAATTTGTTGTCGTGTTGTCCTCTACCTCCTCTTCTTTAGTTGTGATAAAGATCGATTAGTCTACCCTTTGGCTGCTCAGAATCTGAACTGTAAAACTCTTCGAGCCTTCCAAAGTTGCTATGTCAACATCAATGTTTGTCAGAATAATATTAAGCTATGATGTATTTGTGGTTGCCAAGGCGACCTTTGACTAAATGATGTATTTATTCTATAATCTTTGTCCTTTTTCCTTCATTATTATATTTATATTTAAACAATAAATATTAATTATTTTATAATTATTTCTTGTCTGATTTTTTTTTATAGCACAATTATATAATTGTTGAGAACCATTTTTTTAATAAAACTCAATCTGACTCCTTTCTTCCACTAAGGTTGTGGTACTTAAACCATATACTTAATAATCACTCCACCAAAATTGTGGTACTTAAATCATGAACTTAATATAACTAATTTATATGATCACACATTCAACCCAAAAAGGTTATCTTTTCTTTCTTAATTATTTTTTTTGTCAACTCATTTAGTTACTTACCCATTTAACTTCTATGTGGTTTAGGCTCTAAAAATTTTAGATTATAAACATGCTTTGTATATTTTTGTGCATTTATATAGACTTCCCTAGAAAACTCACCTAAAGCCATCAATCAAATCTCTTTCATAAAAATTACTTTCATTAGTATAAACAAAAATCAAATTTTATACACTGAGATATACTTATCTTAAAATGAAGAAGGATGAAAGGAAATTCCTTCTCAAATCCCATATTTGAGTTAATGCTATCATGTGACAAGAGATTGATAAAAAAAATATTTCAAATCTATGAATCTCTACCCAAAATTTCTTCAAGTGTACAAAGAAATTCTTTCTAGCCTATTTGTTGGTATTGATATTACAAAAAAGTAGCACAACTAACAAAATTACTAGTTTACTTGCCACATATTATCAAATTCAATATAACAACATGATAAAACCTTAAAGGAGACATACTAACCTTGTCATTTAAAATATATCTCATTTCTAGTCTCATCACTAGAATTTGGAATTCCACAATCTATTAACTTACATGTTAGAAGGAGATGCTTTTAAATAATAGTCATATAAGGATTATTTCCTAAAGAAAAATATCTTTATAAAATTGTTAAATACAAACCCCAATTCCAAGTAGGTTATGTGAAATATTAATTGTAATGTACTATTCCACCTTTTTACTCCTATTGAGAAGATGGAACATTCAAAAAATAGCTCTAATCACAACATCTATGCATTATAATGTGGAATTAATTATGTAATCATATTAAAACAACTAGATTATGAGACTATAAAAATGAGTGTAAGTACTCCGATGCAATTTATTTCACACATGAAAAATTAAATTAATTTAAGTGGTAGTAATATTTCAACATATTTTGTGTAACTTAAACATGTAAGTAAAAGAATATTTGTTTGCACATACATAAACAACAAAGAAGTATTTATATTTCTAGAACATTGCACCTAATAATATACTCTTTATCATAGAGGCCACCCCTAACCTAAGGATATGCATCCACAAGGAAAAACTTCCATGGTATGGTGCTAATATCTCCCATTCAAGCCAATCCCTATAATTCACAACTAACGAAACTAAAATTTTACACATTTCTAACTACAACCATCCCACTCAATCAACCTCTCTTCCTCCTCGTCCTATGAAACACTAGAAAATGATTAAAAATACCATAAAGGCTACTATCCTTCCCTCTACTGGTGTAATATGGGTTGGCTAGGAATCAATACTACTAGGAACCAATGAATTCTAGTTGCAATGTAATATCCTCTTTCTCTTAGAAATTCCCATACACTCATCCATGCTTTTCACATACTTTAATGGAAACAAAATTTATGGAAACATAATCATAGAATAAAAGTAAAAGAGGAATCATGAATAAGGGAGTTGTGATAGCCCTTTTTGCAACCCCTCTTGTAATCGTCACTATGAATTGTAATTCATGTATATATTGTGTAAATGTAAACAATGACTAAGTTGGAGGACTAGACACAAGTTCATAGGTTTGAGGAGGAGGATTTACTTGGGAATTGATTAATATCAGAATATTTCATTAAATATGTTATCATTTCCTTCACTAAGTTTAATGACCTGCACAATAGTGAGGGAGTGGAGTATGGGTTCCTTGAGATAAGGATGAATCTCATACCACCTATGCCCTTTAGGAGCATGTTTTTGTGGTTAAAATGCAAGAGGAGGATGAGGATTGGATGAAGGAAAAAGGTCGATGGGAAAAGAGAATAAATAGTAAATGGTATGAGGAAACAGAAAAATAAACGGGCGTGAGAGAGGTATGGTATGATGTGTAGAAAAAAACATGATAGAGCTCACCGAAGGAATTTGTCAGCACAAGAGTGAAAGCATGGTAAGGAGTGTTGTGCGAAGTCAAAATAAAGAAGAGCAGGTGGAGACAATAAGTGAGTTCTCAAGATTCTTGTGGTGTTTAATAGGTGGAGACCCTAAGTGCTCAAGATTTCCATGGCACCTAACAACTAGATACATGGTGTGCTCTAGAATCTTATGGGTTAGAAGGGGGAGACATTGCGAGATCTATAATCATGTAGCGATTAAGTAGGTGGAGAAATTGTGGGCTCTAGATACTTGTAGTGTTTGGTTGGTGGAGACACTATGTAATGAAGACTCCTAGTTAGCAGCTAGAGACATTGTGTGCTTTGGATTCTTGTGAAATATGGTTGAATTGTATTAGTGTGAACTCTCTTGAGCATTTAACTCCTCAAACTTTGAATATTGCTTGGGGGTGGACAAATTTAAGAGATATTGCAGTGCAACTAGCCTATGGTTAGGTGGAGAGTTGAAGTCCCTCCCTTAGCCGGTAGTCATTCAAGTTGATAAAATAAGTGTATCTACTTGTGTATATGTTGCATTGTGAATAATGAATGATGATGTTATGCGTTATGACAATGAATGCATCAACATTCCTAATGGAGGAATGTGTTATTACTATTTTTTCACAATGGGATTTTATATGTATGTTCTCATGACTATGAGGGGCTTGGAGACCTCTATCTTTGTTCAATGTCCTTGAGTCATAAATTTTTTTACATGGCCATCTATGAATGCTTGATGTGCCAAGTTAAACTATTATAATGTGTGAATTTCATTGTCTAGCATGCTATGGATCTCATGGATTATTGAACTATCTAAGACTATTGATTGTTTTTTTTCTTAAAGGAATAAACAATGTTGTAATGTATGATTTATTAGTGGATATGATAGTATTGTGTGGAATGCATTATGTGGTTTAATATGATGTTATTGTGCTTGAATTTATAGTGTAGTGTTAGCCAACGCTTGGCTTGTTTTAGTGCATGTTAGTAGGCATGTTTATAGCTTCCTAGATGTATTAAGGTTATGCATAATTTCTAGAATGTTAGTGTGGCTTTCATTCCTGCATAACTTAGTGTTCTGGAAAAAAATAGGCTTCAAGGAAATCTTAGGCAAAGACTCCTGGAATTCATAAAGTTTCTAAGTATTGCAGGACATCAAACTTATATCCATAATCGGATGAGTCCTTGAAAGGGTTTTGTATTTGGGTCAAATGTGTTTTAGGCCTAGCAGATGTATCTCTAGACATCCAAGTAGTCTACACTTGTGCACTTTCAGAAATGTGTTGCATTTGAAATGAGTTGGATATCACACATAGAGAGTAAGAAAAGGTAATATTTAGTGATGGCCTTACTTAAGCGGAGCTAGATGCTATAGTACTCCGGAAGTAAATATGGGATTTCAGAAATATGTGGGGTTCCGTATATTGGAAATGTGTTGCAAATCCATATATAAATCAAGCCATATTTAAAAAACTATGCAGAATATCCATGGTGGGCCCAATGTGATAAGATAATGAGCACAAGACCATATGTGTTAACTCGTGGAAGTATCTGGGCATATGGGGTAAAAGGCATGGTACATGCCTTGGGGAAACTTAGATGGTGGGTCAGGGCCAAATTCACTTTTAAATTTATAGTGGTATGGGAATCCAAAGGTTCAAGAAGTTTTCCAAAGTGAAAATTCCACGTGCACCCAGATATTCCCCAAAGCTAAATACAAAGGGAATTTTTTATTTACATGAAGGGGTTAGATCCAGTAGAGTCTGAAAATTGAGGTGTGGTGGAAATTTCCACGAATGTATGAATATGTCTGTGTGGATGCCATGTCGGTGTCACAGATGACATGGTAAGGCCACATGGATCTCACGTGGGTTTCATATGTCAACATCTAGCTAATGTGGTAGAAGTTAATTGGTCCAAATTTAAAGGGATATAAATTTCAATCTAGGAGTAAGATTGAGGTAAAAATTATATTGTTGAAAATATCTCGACAAACTGAATGTGATGATGTTGTCCAAAGTTAATTCCTAAAACTTCGAAGAATAATTATTTTTGTAACCCCATCTTCATAGTGAGACCATGTAGGTCAAATTAATTTAATGTAACACCTCCCATCATCCCGGGAAGATCAAGGGGGTGGGAGGGAGTATTATAGGAGTATTTGCATTCCCAAAATCATAGACTCTATATTTCATGATAAGAAGGGACCATGTGTCTTCATAAGAATTATATTGTATCTTTGATCAAGGAATATTACCACAACCAATCCAAAATTATTATCTCAAATGTTGATAAATATGTCTCCGCATCAAATAATTCTTCAAGAGCTTTCCAAGACAATTTGAACGAGATGAAATGTACATCATATGAAAAAGTTATGGACTTTGAAAATTGAAGGCAGAACAAGGCAAAAAATCATTTAAATAATATTTTATTATATGTATTTTCTTCTCTGTAGGCGATTTTAGCAAGTTTTTATTTTTAATATAAGCATTAAGAAGAGGCCTTACAATTAATACTTAAATCCTATCAATGAAAATTGGTTTATGAGATGTTGGAGATGCATCTCCTCTTCAATTAGGATTAGGTTGGATCTAATAACAAACTAAAAACTCTATATAATAGAATAATTGTATATTTTAAAGAGTTTACTTGTATTTACACATGTATACCTATGTGTGTGAAATATATTAAGTATGTTTTAAATTATTCAATATATTAAGCATGTTTCAAATTTTTTTCATTATTTTCACTTGTTTGAATTTTTTTTTTAATATAAAAATATATATATTGTTAATTTTTTAATTTAAGATATTAAATATTAAATATTTTTATTTTTTTAATTAAGTTGAAATTACATTAAAGTCATTTTTAATATTGAATGGAAAAGTAATCTATTTTTAAGTAAGATATTGTTAAAAATATTGCTATGGTGAAATGCTCTCACTATGATTTTTCCAAGCTCCATATAGTTTAGATATTCACCCTCATTTCTTCCTATAAAATTTAAATTAATAATTTAATAAATATTAAACTTTTTTTTTTCTCAGTAAAACTAATTCTATTTATAAAACATAATAGTACAAAACTGCGCCAGTTTCAGCTGTATGAGCCTGAGAACTGAGCTTGATGTCCAAGCTTATCATAAACAACTGAGCTGCCCTGAGTGGGAAACCAGCTCTTTTGAAAGAAAGTTCATCGCCCTTGAAAGGGAAACTGGTATATAGTGCATGCATTGTAATTTAACAAGAGACAGAAAACTAATATAGCCTACAGCTGCTACAGCTGATGAGAGATTAAAAAAAACCAAAAATTCTTCCAATGAAGTCAAATATCTGTACCATAGAAGGCTGAGGGAGTTCTAATTCACTGTTCAGGAGTTGTGGAGGCCGGTTCTTCCATGATTCTGCACCCATATTCGTCTTCTCCATCTTCATTTTCCTTCTCTAGCGCGCTATCCTTACTGAAGAAGTCCACCTGCATGTTCTCTTTTCCAAGGCTAGATTTCCCAATGCTAATGGGTGCTATAGGAGTCGGAACATCATTTTTAACCGGGGAGGGTTGAGGGTTAGGCAGAGTAGGGGCCGGACGGGGAGCAGAAATAGGAGCAGAGCTAGCAGACTCCTCACTAACAGTGACAGTAACAAAAGCGGTGAGGACGGGCTTATCCAGAGAGCAGTTGAAGCAGAATTACGCTCTTTGAGAGGTTTGGCAGAGGGTCGGATTAGCAGGCACCTGAAAAGCAGGGGGGCAGGCTGAGAGACGGGAGGAGGATGCTGCACAGACAGAGTAGAGTGGGTGCCTCCAGGATGGAAGGTGCGCCCCCTCTGACGCCGAGAGTCCGAATAAAGGCCCCAATCAACATCCTCCGCAGAAGAGTCAGAGGTCGAGCTAGTGGAAGGGCGTGGGTGGGAGGAGCGACCTCTGCTCGTCCCTCGCCTACACATCATTCGATGCCGAAGCCGAGGCATCACCGCCGAGCTTTACCAGGGGTGCTTGGGGCAGGAGGAGTAGGCGGAGCTCAAGGGAGAACACTGAAAATCGACAAATTGAGAATGCATACAAGAATTTAAATGACAGAAGTTGCTCTGAGTGAACTGATAACCTGGAAGAGTTTCCAAACAGCTGAGGATGGTGCAACGTCGCCCAGTTTTAGTGCGAGTGCTTGGCTCGGCGCAAGAAAATGGGCAAGCTCCACAGACAGGAGATGGAGAGCCGTAAAAAACACAAGAACCAAACGAATTCTCCAGAACAAACGCAATAACAAGCTGAACCGGCGAGGCAAGGTGGTAAGAAGGCAAGACGAGAGGAATGAATGCTGTGCAGTCAGGCATAGTAATTGCATGAGTTATGACGCTGCAGGGGGCCATATGGCCATAACGTGCAAGCGCCCTCAAGAGTTTCCAGGGGACTAGTGTCCCATCACGCCGAACCAACATCCGCATCCGGAGAATAAATATTAAACTTTATTCAAAAAAACTAATTTACATTTCATATATATAATTCTTTAATATATATATATATATATAATTACCATTCCATCTATTTTCTTAATTAATATTTCACAAACGTGAAACTTGAAAGGTTCTGATTTTCTTTAAATGTTCTAATTTTTCTCATAACTCTTTGTCCTTTCTTAATGTTGGGTGTCTTTCATACTTATCACTTAGCCAAAGTTTGCTTCTTCAAGTTACTATATTGTTTGAAATACTAAATCAAGGTTTTAATAAAATTTAAAATAAGAAAGTTTTAATAATTTTTTTAAATGAAAATATTTGTATATATAGATATAAAAAGTTTATATAATATAAATAATTGTAATGATTTGTACAGTCCAATATGAGAGTAATATGTGATCGTGTTTAATGTAGAGTTGATATTTGTTTCTATTAATATATATATATATATATATATATATATATATATATATATATATATATATATATATATATATATATATATATATATATAATAATAGAAACAACATAAGTGAGCATATATATTTGATTATATTTAATAAAAAACATTATAAAAAAACATTTAGGTTTCTATATTTTACATTAACAATAAAATAAATAAATAATCTTCTATTTATTTTATAATTTTTTCAATATAGGATTCAAATAAAACTCTTAATATTCATGTTAACACATATATCATAGTAAAATATTTCAATGCTTAGAAGAAGAAATAATTGAAAATAAAATAACTTAGTTTTTCTTTCTTAGAGATGTGTAATTTGTTCAATTTTTAATATAAAATCGATATGAGAGATTAAAAGAAATATTCAATATAGGTCATAAATAAAACATTTCAATGGACAAAGTTAAACAATATTTATATGTTTTTAGAAATATACTAATAAAAAATTAATATTTTAATATAGACAATGTGGTTTACATATGAAATATGTCAACTATTTCAATGTCAATTATGCATACACTAAAACAATTAAAAAAATAAGATTCTCATTGTTAAAACATTCTAAAAAAATATCTAGTCTTACTATTTTACATTTTGTCCCAAATATATTTTTTGTTAATTTTGTTTAAAATCTTGCAAAGATTTGTTGTAATTGTAAATTTAAGTTGTGTATTCTACACTATGAAGTGTGTGTGTGTGTAGTTCTCACAATGGTATAGAGAATGATATTTCTAGCCTAAGGAATGAAGGTAATATCTTTTTAATGGGTGACTTTAATTCTGGAACTTCAATCAACCAAACTATTCTTTTAAGCAATCATTCCAACCCCAATCCTCTTTGGTTAGACGAAGACTTTACTCTGGGTAGCTGGTACAAAAGGAGCTCTGAAGACCTCGGGGATAATTTTTCTGGGTCGGAGCTAGTCAAGCTCTGTAGTGCTCAGGATATCATAATTTGCAATGGTCTAAAGAAGTGGCCCAATTCTAGCAAGATGACCTGCATTCATGGGCTTGGCAGGAGCGTGGTAGACTATGTTATTTTCGATCTCCCTTTATACAACGAAATAATAAATTTTGACATCTTATACGACCACAAGCCTGACTCTGATCATAGGCCTTTGCTTATAACTCTCAATTTTTTCATGTATAGAGATCCCATAGAAGATAATCCTTATAGTCAAAATAACTTAATCTTTGATAGAAATAAAAATGATCTCTTTCTAAATGAATTAAAAACTAATTTGCTTCCTTTCTCTAGTATAGACAACATAGATGACCTTTATCATAATTTTACTGCAACCCTCTCATATTCTATTAACAAGTTCTCAATTTAAGTCTCAAGTAATAAAATAAATAACAAAACCAACCCATGGTATGACAAAGATTGTAAAATTGCGAGGAGAGCAATTAAGGAAGCTGTTGATGAATCTCTAAAAATTAACAAGATAAAAATCTATAAAGCCCTAACTAAAAGGAAAAAAAGGCAATATATTCGTAAAATACAAGAGAATCTCTTACACCTCTCTAAGGTGGCTCCTAAGAAATTCTGGAGGCATATTCTAACTAGAAAAACTAAAGATAATAATAAATTTTCTTTACACGACTGGAATTCCTATCTTAAAAAGCTTTAGGAATCTCCAAATGCCAGGGATTTTGAAACCCTACTCACAACGAAAGAAGTTTTCTCATTAGAAGACTCTGATTTTGGGGTTAAATGCTTGGCAAATGGGAAAGCTAAAGACATTGAAGGTTACCAAGTGGAAATCTTAAAAAGTGGAGGTCCTATCCTCATCCCCCACATCCACAAGCTTTTCAACCAAGAGGTCAAGCAAGGGTTCCCTAAACCTTGGACTCAGAGCCTCATTATCCCTATTTTCAAAAGTGGAGATACAAATAACCCCTCTAATTATCGAACAATTATGATCAGCCCTCTCTTAGCCAAGTTATATGGTATTATTTTGGAAAAGAAGTTGAGCATTTGTCTTGAAAGTGAAGGTAAGCGAGCTAAAGGCCAAGCGGGTTTTAGAAGGTAGCACTCAACAACGGACCACCTCATTATGCTTAGGATCATTATGGAGGAATGCCACAATGATAAATCCAATCTCTTCTTTTGCTTTGTGGACTTTAGAAAGGCTTTTAATACGGTTCCTAGAAATAACCTATGGAATTTAGATTAGAAGAGCTAAATGTTCCTTTCGAGCTAAGAACGGCTGCTATAAGGTTATATGAGAATGTAACTGCCAAGTTAAAGAGCAATGAGGGGTGGTCGAAAGATATTAAGTGTAATATCGGAGTTAAACAAGGTTGCCCCCTCTCCCCTACCCTATTTGGCATTTACATCGATAAGCTAGAAGGTTGTTTAGAGGAAGTAGGATGTGCTGGCACGATCTTAGCTGGGATAGTCATCATCCTTCTTCTCTATGTGGACGATATTGTTCTTCTCGCAAGGTGCCCATCTAATCTTGATAAGCAACTTAGACTTCTTAAGGATTTCTGCTCTACCATGGGTATGTTTGTTAACACTGACAAAACAAAAGTTATGATTATCAAATCCAAGAAGGACACTTACACTAATTTTATGTATGACAATAGTAACTTGGTGGAAGTGTCTTCTTACAAGTACCTAGGAATTGATATTCATCACAAGCTCAACTGCAACTATAGCATTCAAAAAAGGATTAATGGGGGGTGGAAAGCTTATTTTGGTCTTGAAAATAATTGTAAAACGACAAACCTCATAATGTGGGATAGAAAGAAGTTCCCCTTTGAAACTTTAGTCACTCCTGTTATCTTATATGGATGTGAGGTTTGGGTTTGCAGCATCTCTGGAGAATCCTGGAGAAATATTGAGCAAATCCATAAGCATTTTATAACATATAACCTTAAAATTAAAAGAAATACACCCTATCCTATTCTCCTTATAGAAGTGGGTCTTTCCCCTATCGAGAGCCTAGCTATGACTAGGCTTCTATTTTACAAGCACAAGCTCAATAGCATAGGAGACCATAAACTTCCTAAGCTAGCTTTAAATTCCAGCCAAAACCACCAAAGGCTTAAACGAGGTTGGTATAAAGACACCAAGGCCTGGTTAAACCATTGGGAGATCGATGAGAATGTTGCATTGCAAAACATCAATAACATTTAAAAAAAAATTTACTTCTAAGTTCAAAGAAAAAATGTAGTGTGAGAAAGATCTAGCAACTAAAGGAAAATTAAGGTATTATAAGGAGGTCATCAACCCCACCTTAGAAGATCAAAAGTATCTCTCTGTTTTAACTAGCTCAAAGAAGAAAATTAATATAGCCAAGATTAGAATGAACTCTCATGAGATCCATAGTGAAATAGGTCATTGGACAGTTCCTAAAACACCATGGATGGAAAGGATATGCCATCTTTGTGAGAATATGAACATCGAGGATGAAAATCACTTCCTCTTAGAGTGCCCCACGTACAACCACATTAGAGCTCAATTTCATAATCTTTGTTGCAATACTAACCTTCTTAGCCTTTTAAGATCTCAAAATTATAGTGAGCTCGGGAGGCTTCTCTCCAAGCTTTTTGAGCATAGGAATAAAATCTTAAATCAAATTAAATAACTCTTTTCTTTAGGTCCGGTAGACCAAGGATTGGTCTCAGTGGACGTTAACCATCATCATCATCATCATATATATAATATATATAGTGAGAGAGATTAAATCTAAACAAAGTTTGCATTTGATCCCTCTCGAATTTTGGTAGAGTCTTGATTAAGATGGATCTATCATGGTTCTTATTAAGAACCAACATAGATCCATCTTCACTAAGGATATACCATTGGATGAAAGGAATCAAATCTCTAGGAGTTAAGATGGATCTATGGTAGTTTTGTAATAATAATAATTTAAAATAAAGCTATAATTTAGTTAAATTTAATGTTGTTTTAAAATAATTTTGGTAATGTGAGATGTATTATGAGATAATTATTTTTATGTTTATAGACATTTACCAACCTATTTAAATATATATATATATATATATATATATATATATATATATATATATATATATATATATATATATATATATATAACCAACTTATTTCTCTTTTTTTTAATTAAAATTTTTATCTTAAAATAAATAATTTTTAGTTTATGAAAATAATTTTAAAATATTAAACAATGTTAAAATTTAAAAGATATATCCTTATAAAAATAGGTTTTAGTAATAGTTTTCTCAATATTTATTAAAAATTTAATTAGGTAATTTTTTTTTTTAAGTTACATTTTATTTAGAAAATGAATTTATTGTAATTTATTTGTCAAATAACTCTATTTAAACATTAAATTATTATTAAAATAAATAACATATTTAAAAATTAATTTAATTTAATTTAAAAACATATAATATAATAATTAAAAAATAAATGAAAACAAACCCTTGAATCTAGAACAATAGTCCGTGTTAAACTTGAAACTTCCCAATGAAATCATGAAGCGAGTGTTATGATGACAACCTTATAATAAAGGAGTCAATGAGATGAAACAAACACAATATTCAAATTGTTACATGATAGGAAACCATGTGGTTTCATGATTAAAACCCAACTTGCATGTGTAAGTTTTCAAGAGTCACTACTTTTCATCAACTTACTCTCAGTGTATATTTGGATGGTATATTGTTGAAAGTTTAATTAGTATTAATTTTTGTTATTAGTTTAGTTTTTTCGAGTTAATTATTGAAGGGAGAAGTTTATTTTACAACCTAGTATGAGAGAGATGTGTAAGTTTGTTCGTTTGATTATTCTTTTTTAAAATAAAAATTATTTCTAAATAGACAAATAATGTGGGCTATAATAAATAAATAAATAAATATGTTGTAAAATAATTAGAGATAAAAAAATGTGTTAGTAAAATGTTTAAATATTATAATTTGATTATTCATAAAATATTTTAATATTAATTAATATTGATATAAACTTTAAAAATATATTAATAATAAAAAACCATTTTAATTTGCATTATAAAATGTGTTGATGTACATGTTAATGTAAAATATTTTAATATCAATTGCTTATACATTATATATTATTTTAAAACATTTATGTATATATCATAAAAAAAATATATGTTTTTATAGTTAAAACGTTTATTTGATCCTATATACTTTGTTTAGCTTTCAAATATATAATTTAAACACTAAAAAATAACACATTATATTTCACACTCTAAAAAAGATTAAGCTTAAATAAATTTGATCTCTCTACTCATGTTATCATACATAAAATAAATCTATATTAATTTTAAAAAATATAACTCAAACAAAAATAATTTCAATCTCCAATAATATCTAGAAATAAACTAAATCATAACTCTAATTATCATGTGATAGCAGTTCAAAGGGCTCAAAGTAAAGCAAATATTACGTGCACATGAGAAGAAACTAGGTCCATGTGGATTACAGAGAAGCGATGAGTAGACTTTGAATACCCACCCGTGGTTAATCCCTCACCCCCAACTTTTACTTCAAATTAATTATGTCGTTTGTATTGTTATTAAATGTGGGTACATTAATTTCATTTTTTCTCATCTAACTTTTTATTTTATAGTTACAAATTAATTTTGTTTTTAGTTTTTTTTATTAAATGTGGGTATACTCATTTCTTATTTCTTATCTAATTTTATTTTTTTATAGTTTCAAATTAATTATGTTGTTAGTATTTTTATTAAATGTGGGTATATTAATTTTTTTTTATTAAAATTTTTATTTTATAATTTTAAATGAAAGATGTGGATTATTTTTTCTAACTTCTTTTTATATAAATGGATGGGATTTGAAATATTAATTATTTTGTATTTTTAAATTATGTTTATTTTGTCATATTTTTATAATTTAATTATAAATTAGTATATATTCATTTTAATCGTTAATTTAGCAAGTTTTTAGAGATATCAAATTTTTTGAGGTGCAAATATTTTTAAAATGCAAAAACTTGAAAAAAGATTTGCAACTCCAGGGAATTGGTTCCCCTCACCCAGTATAGATTCATCTTAACCATTAATTTAGCAAGTTCTTAGAGAGATCAAATCTTTTGAAGTGCAAATATTTTTAAAATGCAAAAACTTGAAAAAAGAGTTGCAACTCTAGAGAATTGGTTCCCCTCACCCATATATATATATATATATATATATATATATATATATATATATATATATATATATATATATATATATATATATCAGTTTCATTATTTAAATTGCACAAAAATGCATAAATGGACTCAAGTTTTGAAAATACCCTTGATATAGTGTAGACTATAGAGGTTAAACTTTCATGGCTAGATTTGATACAAAATTCCCCTAAAAATATATTTGAAAAGTAATCTAGCGAGACCAAGGCTTTTTGAACTACTCTTCATCATCAAGAGAATGATGTTTGAGCTTATCCAAATCCTTCACATTATTATTAAAGGGCTAACAATATGAACATCTAAATATTGACCCCCTTGTTTGTGAGACAAGGGACCCACCTTTGTGCAGTGATTTGACTTCTAAGTCTAGGAAGGCATACATATTTTACCCCCCTCTGGTTTTGAACCTGTGAGATCTTAGGAGGAAACACATGCTCTTAACCATTATGCCCACTCAAGTTGTATAGTGTAACATCTAACCATAAACTCTTTACCCTTCGTAAAAATAAAATAATAATAAAAAATAAAAAATAAAAATAAAAAATTACTTCTAGCATTAATTCCTAACTTAATCCTATAAATGAAACCATACACATAATTTACTTGTTAACGAAATCATATATACTTAAACACAATCCTCTAGATTTTATTACATATTATAGCATATATTAAGATAATATCATTTTTTCTCGGATGCGGGTGAGGAGGACAGAGCATAAGTTGATGGGATTGGGGTGCAGCATGGTGGGGAGACACCTGTCCACGCATAAGGCAGTTGGCGTTCGGCATTTAACGTTGGCTGCAAATTGCTTAATTTCATTTACTCCTGGCGCTGGTTGCAATCCCGACTCCGCTCCTCGGTGCGATCTCGCGTGTGATGAAATGAATCGGCCTCTGACTCTTATTAATGGAGATTTATTGCAGGGTGTTTCTCGATGCAAGGTCGTCTGGATTGAAATAATGGTGAGCTGCTCTAGTTCGGTTAGCGCTCCCCTGCCGATAAATCAATGGTGCACCTCGGATGCAGGGCTCCCAAATGTGCGCACGGCTATTGGCAAGCGGAGCAGGCTGAATTGTTGTCTGGACTTTGGAGATAATCTCCACTTCTCTCATTCTGGATTCTGTATGCTAGCTTTGGCCTCTCTGAACTTTCATTCGCCTCAGTCCTCTATCAGTCCTGCTCTTCCTTTGCTTCTTGGGCCCTCTGTCATGACTGATAATATACCTTGCCTTCGGCAAAGGATGAGGTTCCAGAGAGGCAGCACTAGACGCCAGCCTCGACACTCTCCCTCCACCTCTAGCACCTCCTTAGATTCATCTTCTCATTTGGATAGCCACACTAGGATTCGGAAAGGTCGCATGCTTCGCTCTGGCTGTCGCCTGGACTCCCCGGAGCCTCCAAATCTCTCTGTTCAGCCTCACACCGCACACTTCTCTTTCAACTGCTCACTCAATCGCCCTTGGGTCACGGCCTCAATTACTGTTGTCTTTCACGAAGAGCCTCGGGAGAACGCTCCTAGTTTGAGCCCGGCGGGTTTGTGCAACACTGATGTACAGACCTCGAGACCGCATGCAGGGTTGGTGCACTCGTCGAGCAATTATTTGCAGGGTCAGGCAAGTGGGCATCAGGATGTGGAAATGGCGCAAGGCGATACTGGGCAAGTGAGCGAGACGCAAGTGGTTCCACCACCCTCCAGGCGGGTGATCACTTCCATTGCGGACCTGTACAAGAATGACGGGGAACCGGATAAGCTCTGGTGCAGAGTTGTGGAAGAGCCACCTGATGAGTAGTCGCTCCTTCTTAGTTTGGTTTTCCTTTTAGTTTCGGCCCTCACTCTCGAGCTTGTTTTTGAGATTTTTGTAGTATCAGTTCATATCTCAGTTTTTGATAGTTGTAAGTTCTAGAAACATCACTCTATGGAACCTCTGCGTGGGAAACAACTAGAAAACTTCTCAAGGTTGGTTTCCCTCCATATGGGTAGTCTTTATAACTAGTTTTTTGTCAAGATTGCCACAATACTGGGCAAAGATTAGGCTTCGACCCACTGTACATTATTTCCTTTGTTAATAGAATACCTTAACTTAGAAAAAAAAAAGATAATATCATTTTAATCATCATTTTTAATCAAAAAAATTCCATATAGCTTGTTATATGACTTTTCTAGAATTATGCTTTAATCGCAATCAAGAAAACAAAGTTGGGCTAATGTATGATCTCAACTAGGCACAAGATGATGTTATTTAAGGCATGCTCTTAGCCTTAGATTGGTATTTATTTATCACATAAGGCACTCATATTTCAAGTCAGCGGAATCTGTAAAAGATTTCCAATGTATTAAACCATTATAACAAAGTTAAATTACCTAGTACCCTGGAAACATTATTATATGCAGATTGATATAATTTATTCCCAGATCTGTCATAGTATCGAGCTTCACACTTCATTTAATTGATGGAAAGTTTTTATTCCTATCCACCATCGATGACTTTCGTTTATATCAACAGTTGAAACAAGATTTGGGGCAGTTAGGGTACCACCCTACCCCCCGAACCCTAACTGATTTCTCATTTGGTTGTCGCTGCTAGTAGCCTCCACTCTACAACTCCGGCACATCATGGTCTTCTTCTTGGTATTGTGCCTAACCTGGTACATCGAAGAAACCTCCATCTCATATCACAAATTCCTTCCTGAGATTTATTACACTTACAGTCCTGCGTGCAATGGATTTGCTGTGGTTTAAGGGTTTTCTCTCTACTTCTTTTCGTAGTTGGCTTAGCTATGGTAATTGTGCTCTGTTACGGGATTTGTGTTCCCTGAACTGCCCTCATTATATGAAGGAACTTACCACAAGGTTTGAACTTCGTCAATTGAAACACAGTCTCGATGACCGAAGCAGGTGAGCTATTTAATTTGGTTCAAATGTTAATTCTTATCTCTGTTTTAAGGGGTAATTTCACTATTGTTCTTCATTCTAATTTAGCTTCCATTTGCAGGTATGTGGAGCTCACTTCCTTAATACCCAAAAGGTATGCTCTCTGTTGAACCCGGTTTGGGATTTTTTATTTTATGTTATGGGTTTAAATTATTAGGAACATTTTCGAGAGATAAACAATGTATTGTTTTCCATGCAGGTAACTCTGGAAACCCCTGTACCCACAACGTTCTAACTTTGCATTGGATCTCCCATATTAATACCCTACGTTCTCACTAAAGGTTCTATGGAGCCATTCCGAGTAGCTTCTCTTGTTTCCTTTCAGTTCTGTTCATAAGGGTTTTCATATAGATATGTTTAAAGTTTGTTGATACGAGAGTGGAGCTCTAGTTTTCAGTTCTAGTTCTTTTGCACAACCCTGCCGAGGGTTTAATGTATATATGTATTGAAATTTTTTTATTTTTTTTTATCCTTACTTTGTTTTGAGCCACACTCTAGTTTTATATCAGTATTATGTTAACGCTTACTCCCGTATGGGTACTTCGTTTATGGGAATGCTTTGGAACAATCCCCTCTCTTCCTAATATTTTCCGGTTTCTCCACAACAGTGTATTTTTACAGTTAAATTTGTAATTCTCTACTAGAAACTGACATTCTAGGGAGGTTTAGGTTTTAAAGTCTGTGCTAATATTGTTCTAGCAATTCTCTTTGGTTCTTAGTTTGTATATTTTCATATGGATTTATCTTAACTGATGCTTAATTTGGAGCATCATTAATGTCCATGAAGACTCTTATTTGATTAAGTATTATTTTGTTAAAATTTCATTATTGTTCTTTATTTGAGTATTTCTTGCTCAAGTTGCCTCTGTTCTAAAATTATTGCACACTGCCTATGTGTATAATTCATGTGTATTTATTTATCACAAGGGTTTTCTCCTCCCCATGAGGGATACTATTGAGACAGAGATTATTTGTCCATTTCTTGCTTTCAATAATAGTTGTTCTCTGTTTTTTATCCAATGGATAGATGTCTACTGTATTTGAAATTATTTATTTCTAGCAAATACTTCTATAGTTTTTCTATTCATGTTCAATTCTCCTTTTTACGTTTTTTTTTTTTTTCTTCAGAATAATAAATTTTCACAGTAGAAATAAATCAATAGGTGATCGGACCACCTCAAGAGGGTTAATACCAAACCTCCAGTCTGTGCATTTGCTTTTGTTCTTATTCACAGGAAAAACTCTCCCGTTTGGGGATATCTCTCCCTGAATGGACTAATTTTCCATTTTGTCATCTGTTTCCTATAGGAGTTCCATTATTGTACTATTATATATCATTAAAAAATTCAGTCTTTTACCCTTCCACATTACTAATTTTACAGAAAAAATATTCCAAGAAACAAAATTGTTCATGCAACATTCGAAAAATCTAAACATTTATCCCTGTCTATTTCCTGTAACAAAGTGTTCACATCACAAAAAAAAATATTTACTGGGATTGACATATTTGAGAAATCATTTTCCATTTCATTCCAGTCTTGTATACTTATCTCAGATAAGTAAGGTTGATGGCATCCTCCCAACCGTGAGAGAGGTAATGATGTCGTCAGCTCCCCCTGTTACATGTTATTTTGTCACCGTGACATTTAACTGTCTATATGGGTTCATCATCACCTATATTATGCTTCCTCAGAAGTCAAAAACCTCAAAATTCCTAAACCAAGTCTTGGAATTGGAGAAAAACTCATTTAAACCCTAAAAACCTAACTCCGCACTTTTCTTAGTCCTTATCTACAGACTCACGTCTTTTTGCTCTATAATCTGTGGCACATCCCACATGTTCTTTTTATTAAACCTACGGACCCCCATAAAAGGTAAAATAAAAGAAAAAGTATGTTCTAGAAGTCTATTTGGTCGAATATTCTCCCAACTGGAGGCTTCTAGAAGCGTAATCCGGTCGAGCTTCATCCCTTCATTCATGGACTTATATCCCTTCATTAATGGAGTTTATCCCTTAGTATGTGGAGCTCAAATCCCTTCATAAAAGTAATTTATTCCCCTCTTTATGGAACTGAAACCACCTCTATTTTCCTGGAAATTGAACTCATGTTTCAGTCTCAAGGGTACTTACTAGGAACTTAGTAGTTTTTTAGGAGAATTGCTGAATAAATCATACTCTCTATACTTGGCATCATTGGTATGAAAACGATCACATACTCACATCCATAGTTTCATGCTAGTTCAAAGAGGAGAAGGCTTGTCAAACCAAGAGATAATGATTGTTCAAGACCCCAGAAGAACCTATATGAAATCAAGGCGACAAGGTTGTAAGGTTACTTCTTATTATACAAGATAATACAAATTGATTCTATTCTCTCATTAAATTGTTCATGTATCTATTGAGTAATTTAATTATTGGATTCCTTGATCACTGAGATAGATTAGTGTTTTCTCAATTATTATATCTTGCAGGTGATTTTAATCCTTTTATCTGTCTTTGATTGCAGGTTTCACATGTTGAAGTGACCTCTTTTGGAGCGATTGGATAGAATATTTTAGTAAGCGTTGGACTTCAGGTAGGGGCATGTTCTCATACTTTGTAATTTAATAATTTTGAATCATAAATGATCTACAGAAAATGGTTTGCATTTGGTTGTTTGTTTCTGGATATCCTTAGGATACTAGGGAGATCATTCTTGTCCGCAAGAAGGATTTATCTGCATAACAAAATGGTGACTCCACTGGGGAATAGAACTTAGTTTCTCTTCTTCTTTTTTAGTTTGATTTTTCGATTTTGATTAGTATAAAACTAGGTTGGGTAGATAACTTTCCAAAATCCTTGAAAAGTAAAATCTAAATTTTTATTTTTTCTGTGCTTTTCCTAGCCTCCACGGTTTTTCTTTAAAAACAGTGTGGTAACCTCCACAGTTTTTAGTTTAGAACAGTGCGATACCGCACTGTCCTCCATTGAAACCTGCAGACTTGTGGAAAATTTTTGAAAGATTAAAAATTCTCTTTCCAGGAGGAAGATTACCAGATTCTATGTGTTTAGCCCAATTTGTCTTGACTTTCAATAGTCTTATGTGTGGATTTCTTTCAACAATTTTTGTGTTTGAGTGGTTTTCCATCTAATTTGCATTTTATAAGTGTGTGTTTGCCCTACTTTCCTGTTTCCTTTTATTAGAAACCATCATATACCTTCAATTACTGGTATGTTGTTGTTTTCTTGATGAGCCATTGAACTTATTGCAACCCTTGGTTTTATGAAAATTGAGTTCCATTTTCATTTGCAAATTTAGAAAAGTCTTAAGCTTACTAAGACTTGAATTTCACTTAAAACCATTATTGAATGTTTTAAATTTTGCTAAGGATAAGCAGAAATTATTTTTGGTTCGATCACAAACTAAGAAAAACATTCTCAAAACTTTCGAGATAGAGTTCAAACATTAGTTTATTCTTTTTCTTTTGAATTTAATGTTTTTATGAGTTTTTATAAGGTTTTCTTTTTGGAAAAAGTTTGTTAAAAGATTTGTAGTTTTTTATCTGATTGACGAAGGATTTTATTTTGAATGAGTAATTGATCATCATATGAAATTGAGTTCTCAAAATAATAGTCTACTTTTCAAATATTTTTGTTTATAAGTGAAAGAATTGGTGCTTTAAAAGTTATTGAAATCTCTCAAATCTTTCCTTTAAATAGGTTTCACTGAAAAGAAAAGAGTTTCTCTCTCATATTGATGTCTTTAGTGTATTTTGAGTCGGGTCATAAAACATCATTGAAGTTTCACTTCCATACCTTCTGTCTTAAGAAACAATGATACTAAAAACAACGCTTTAATTAAAATCAATCTATATATTTTACATTTTCTAGGGCTCTTTTCCACCAACATAGCTTAGGCTAGTGTCTTGGAATAGGTTGTATTAACATTCCAAGACAGTTAAAACAAACAAGTAGCAATCTTACGGTAGGAAAATCCAATTGTAGCATGTATGCTCTAGGAAGCTCTTCTTAAAAGAGTCAATCACGAGATCATGTCCGAACCAGTGAGGTAATTGTACCTATCTCATTAGGAAAGATAGCAAATGTGCACGTATTAAAAATGGTAAACCTCATATAAACCATTGTTGAGGAGCCGGGGGTCACTTCTTGGTAAACCTTGGATTATATCAAGGAGCCTTCAAGGGGATTGAGCTTGTTACTCTACCCTTGTGTGTATATCAGATCGTAGACTGTTCCCCTAGGTATATTTGTTCTCGTTGGTGACCTTAGTGGCTATAAAATTTAGGATTATTTCCCAAGGTAACGGTGGAGGGAAGGTCCCACTGTACCTGGAGCAGACATCGACTAGACTCACTTGGACTTTCCAGAGGGTTCTCTTCACTTTGAGATGGTTTAAATGGAAAAACTTGCACCAGACTGTTTCATTAATCAGGTTGTGGAGGTAAGTGTTCCAACCGCTATTTCTGCATTAAAATTCTACAACGTTGGATTTCATCACCAACTAGTGTTTTTAGTGCGGGAATCTATTGTTTGTGTGTGGATTGATCTCCTAGATTTTGTAGGCGTGTGATAAATTTAATTATTTCCTTAGAGACTTTAGGACATTTTATTGAAATTTTCTTTGATTTTGTGTGTTAAAATTTTTAATCGTGGCAGACTTACCTAGACAATCACATAGAATGTAAGGGAAACCCCCTCAGTACACACCAATCTAGTTAGAAAAACTTAAATCTGAAAAAGGACAAACATCAGGGACTGGATCAACTGAACACAAAGAAACATCAATAATTATTCATCCTGAATATGAATTAGATCAACCTCGAATAGCAGAGAGTACTCCAAGAAGAGTTTCAATTTCTGAACTAGCTGAACTTGTTTCTACAATTAGTGAATTATCATATTAAGAACCTGAAATTTTTGAACCAGAAGCTGTAACTGTTATATTTTAGATTACTTCTCCGTTCATCACTCCAACCCCTTGTCGTCCTGATTCACCCAGAGTGAAGTATCGTATCACTGAAAATCTTCCTCTTGGTCTCATTAGTATTGAAGAAGTTACTGACATTGAAGAATAAATTGTTCTTCCTCCCACTCAGGACTCTTTAGATCTTAGGCCAAGTGAATCGATTTACTATAACCCTTTCAAACCAGATCCTTGGTATTGTCAATTGGCAAACTTTCTACACAATACTGGTCTAAATTATTCACCACCCCGAATTCCTTTTTACGCTATACCAAGAGGTTATAGACCTCCATTAAACATGTCTCGTGAGTCATCCATGTTTTCTGCATCACCAGAAACATATTTGTATGGTGGTCCGTCTGTTCCAGTAGGATACCAGTCACTCTTTGGTACTTTCTAAGGAGCATCTCCTTCTCCCGACAAGCATATACCATCATCTGGTCCAAATGAATCAAATACTGAAAACTTGAGTACAGAACACGTTTACATGATGTCTGGAAACATTCCTAACCCTGACCCCCAAGGTAGTAATTTATTTCTTGAGGGGCAACCTCAAAGTAGTAATCTACCGCCTGGGGGGCAACCTCAAGTACAATATCAACCACAAGGACAGTACATACCTCCAGGTCAGTCCGTACCTCAGGGTCAATAACAACCTCAAGGTCTATACCCAACTCAGGGTCTACCGCCTCTTCAAGGACAATACCCTACACCAGGACAACGGTCATTCTAGGGACAATAGATTCCTTTAGGGCCACAATTCTACCTGGAGCAGCAATTGTTCCAAGGAAGTGGGAATTATCCAGCTAATTATCCAACATATGCCCCAAATTATCAACCTGGTTATGGTCCTTCTTATGCAACACAACCTTCATACCCTGGAGTAAACACAGTGTGGGATTCATCACAAGTTCAACAGAATTTTCAACCTAATGTACAAGTACCTTATTATCAACCTGGTCAGCCAATGGGTTATAGTCAACCAGTCCAACCTATTCAACCTACAATTCTGGTACCTGCATTTGGTATAGTTCAACAGCCCGGTCTGAGTACACCTAGAACTCCAACTCAAACTGCTGCACCAACTTCTGTTCAAGCTACCACACATATTCCTAGAGTTTCTGCACCTCCTATTTCTACAACCCCTCAAGGATCACAACAAATCCCTGTGGTCTTTACACCACAACCTGGACCTAAAATCCAGACTACCGTTCAGATACCTACGAGACAACCTGGTACAAGTACAATTATAACAAGCTAACCTCAGTTTTCTTATCAACCATATCAGGGGCAATATTCATATGGGCCTGCAATGAAAAATCCAGTATACCATCATCAACCATACCCTAGTTACACATATCAGATACCAGCTCAACCCCAATATGGTCTGGCTAATCCTAGTTACCCGAGAGATATTCCAATCCCAAATGCATAGGCTATTCTAGGATATCCTGGATATCCTCCTCCTCGTACTGGTATAGCTCCACAAGGTTATAAATTTTCTCAAGACCCTAACCGTCGGTTGCCATTCATAGCAACTTTGGATTTACTTGATTTGTCACGCCTTATGAATGATCCCATCTATTATCTTCTGTAGTTGCCGCCAATGCCAAATAATTTTCCTAGTAATATCCCTAATTTTGAAGGGGAATCAAGAGAGGACCCATCGAACCATGTCATGACTTACCACCTCTGGTGCGCATCCAACTCTTTGATTGATGATTCTATTCGATTAAGACTATTTTAGAGAACACTGATAGGCTTAGATACTAAATGGTACATTGAATTACCGCGTGGCTCATTCAGCAATTTCAATGCTTTAGAAACTTCTTTCTTAACACATTTTCAATTGCCAATCAGATACGACAATGGCACAAAATTATTGACTTCATTAAAAAAAACTACGTCTACGTACATATCCGATCACATACATGAATGGAGACGTAGAATAATTTTGGTGATATCTTTTATTCCAGATCAGATTTTGGCAAAATGGTTCATCAAATCATTACTTCTAAAGAACATTGAAGATGTTGCTAAGGGAGGAGTTGTTACCGAGGAATAGGTCATTGCTCAAGCTCGTAAATTAGACCTTGTTTATACACAGTCTAGTACTCTGTATGAAAAAATTCTTGATTTACCATGCCCTGGTCAAATAACTGCAACTCCTTCAGGATCTCATGCTGCAGATGGTGTAATCGGTTTAGTTACCACAAATAAAAGTAAGAAGAAATCATAAAAAATTACTTCTCCTATAATAACTTTACCTAATTCACCAAAAAGAGATTCTTCCTTTGAAAATTTTATCGACATTCACGTTGTAGATTCATCTACAACTAAATCCAAAACTGGTAATAAGAAGAAAGGTAAGAAAAAACAAACAGACTTCATCACCCAAAGAGAAAACTGAAAAAATTGAACCGTCTGACGATAAACGAAAACCTAATTATCCTTGTCTTATCTGTGATGAGGATCACTTTACTAAAGAGTGCTCACATCTATCTGAGGCCTCTAAATTCGTTAAAGGTTCACCAGCACCCGTTGCCTTGAAGGATCCTTTTCCTACTCAAGATAGAAAAATGATAGGATCTTCTTCACAGTCATCAGCAGATATTTTAATGATGTATGAGGTTATGGTTGTGACATGATTGCAAGACTATGGAAGTAAAAATACTGTTACTAGTAAAGAAGTAGAAAATTCTAATTCAACACCAACTACATCTCCTTCGGTTTCTGATCCACTCCATATCGAGAAACCTAATCCTGATCTAGTAATTAAACTGCCTACTAAAGGTGTACTTTGGAATTCAGCTTTCAATCCACATGCAAGAGCTACTTAGAACTACAACAATGTTGAAGACTTGGCGATTTCCCCTTTAGAAATGTCGGCCTTAGAAGTGCTACAATCATGTATAGCACAAAGGAAATTACTTTTATCAGCTATTGGAGCTATAGATCCTTAAGATTCTAATATTATGGTCTTCGATTTAGAAAATTTTACACTGAGACTACCCCACAAAATGGCTTTTCAGATTCTGGTATTAGTCAAAAATAGAAAAAAAATTTGTACTGTAATAGATGAGGGGGAATCATGTGTATTATGTCGTTAAATTGTTGGAAAAGTCTTGGTTCTCCAACGATCAACCAATCTCTGACAATCCTTAAAGCTTTTGATGGAGAGGATTCCATCCGTATGGAATTTTACAGGATTTACCTATAGAGGTCGAAGGTAAAACCATTAATCTAGATGTGGAAGTAGTTGATGCCCCTCTGGATAACATCCTTCTTCTAGGTCAAATTTGGTCTTCTGCTATGACTATTGTCATGTCTTCTGTCTTTCGATTAATCATGTTTCCTCATAAAGGAAAGATTGTGAAAATGGACTAGCTATCATATTATTTTTCTGATCCAACCTCTGTAGATAGTATTCAGCATCTTGGAATATAGACTATTCCTTATGAAGATGTTGGAGTAGGTTTAGTAAAATATTTTGTTTTGATGGGAACTTTTTCTATGCCTCCGCCCAATGTACTGTGTACCATCGCTAATATCAATATTATTTCATCAAGTACTATTCTATTTGATGATCCTTGGATAGTTCCTTCAGAGTCAGAAATGGATTCTTCCAATGACGAGATGCCTTTGAGTCCTTTTGCGATAGCATATACAACGCTACAGTCATTTTCTAACACACTTTCAACTAATCTTGATCCAATGAATGTGGTCACTAAAGAATCTTCTTCACTATTAATCTCAACCTTGACATCTATTTCCAATCCTTTTCAATAAGTGTTTTCTACTCATGAAAGTAATTGCGAAATTATGTCTATAGATGAATCACCTGCGATGATATACACCATAGATATTTGCTTTTACCTGAACTTGATAGATTTGAAAATGATTTTTCGTCAATTTTTACAATTGATTATGTTAAGGAACCACAGAATCCAATCATGATTACAAATTTGGATTCTGAGATTAATTTGGGAAACATTTCTACAATTGTTCCTATTGACATATCAGTTAAACCTAGAATTATTGAAAAAATTCATATAGGAGATTCTTGTATGATTGATGAAATTAATACGTATAAAGCCCTATTTCAAGAATTTCATGACATATTTTCCTGGTCCTACGAAGAAATGCCAGGAATTGATCCAAAAATTGTCATTCATGAAATAAATACATACACAGATGAAAAACCTATTAGACAACATTTACATCCAATACATCTGAGAAAATTTGCTGCTATCAAAGTAAAAGTTGAGAAACTACTAAGATCAAGATTTATTTATCCAATCCCACTAACATATTTGGAAACTAATATAGTTCTCGTTACCAAAAAAAAGGGACTATACGAGTAGGTGTCGATTATAGGGACATTAATAAGGCCTATCCAAAGGAAAATTATACTACCCCTTATATCGACCAAATCATTGATGATTGTTCTGGAAAAGAGATGTTTTCATTCATGGATGGATTTTCTGGATAAAATCAAATAAACATACTCCTTGCTGATCAACCAAAAACAATGATCATTTGTCCTTGGGGAATATTTTCTTACTATAAATTAACTTTCGGATTAAAGAATGCTGGTGAAACTTTTCAAAGGGAAATGTCTTATGCTTTTCATGACATCAAACACATTGTGTAGCCTTATCTTGATGATTTACCTGCTCACTCATTACACAGGGAAGATCATCCTACTCATTTAAGAGCAATTTTTATGAGATGTAGGCATTACAAGATTTGTTTGAATCCACACAAGTGTGTTTTTTGAGTCCAATCTAGATGATTATTGGGAATTTTGTCTCCAAATCCAGCATTCGTGTCGATCCCTCAAAGGTTGACGCCATCATAAATCTACCTCCTCCTTCCACACTTCACCAACTCCAAAGTTTGCAAGGGAAAGCAAACATTTTACGTAGATTTATCTCGAACTATGTTGAGTTAACAAAAGGTTTTACCAAGTTTTTGAAATAGAATGTTCCTTTTATTTGGGATGAGATTTTTGATCGATATTTTGATGCTCTAAAACACGTGTTAACCCATGCACCATTATTGCATCCACCTAATTACAACTAGGATTAATTTTTATACTTAGCAGCCTTTGATTCCACCATTGGAATGGTTTTAGTTCAAGAGGATGAATTTCACAATGAGAATGTGATTTACTATCTAAGTATGAATTTGAATCCAATCGAAATTAAATATTCACATGTGGATAAATTGGCCTTGGCAACTATTCAAGTTGTCCAAATATTTCGTCATTACATACTGTTATGTAAAACAACAGTAATTTCAAATTGCAACCCAATGATGTATATTTTGAAAAAACAATTACTTGGGGGAAAATACTCTAAATGGATTGTTATCCTACAAGAGTTTGATTTGGAATTTGAAAAATCTAAATCAAACAAATCGATAGTGTTTGTAGAACTTATGTGTGACTTTCCCAATACTGAGATAGAAACTATGGTAGAGCATCCCATTGCAGATGAATCAATGTTTCTTATCAGTACATTAGATCCATGGTATGGAGATATCATCATTTATCTTCAAACCCAAACCTTTAGGCTTGAACTTTCACGTTTAAATCGATGAAAGATCTGTTTCCAATCTCAGCAATACAATATGATTGGGGACACACTTTATCGTCGTGGTGTGGATTCTATTTTTCAACATTGCATAACTCATGAGGAGGCTGAAAGGGTTCTAAATGACTGCCACTCTGGAGCATGTGGTGTTCATATGTCTGGGTATGCCAAAGCCCAAAATATATTGCGCATTGGCTATTTTTGGCCCTCATTATTCAAAGATTGCATTCTTGTGGTCTGAAAATGCCACAACTGTCAAATTTTTCATTGAAAGATGCATACACCACCAGCTCCTCTTAACCCCATAATTGTTGTCGTTCCCTTTACGAAATGGAGCATTGATTTCATTACATTTAACCCTCACTTAGCCAGGGGCAGGGGTATATTATTCTCGCAGTATAATACTTTACCAAATGGGTCGAGACGATGCCTACATTTGCGGCCAATGGAAAAATTGTAACTACGTTCATATTCAATCATGTGATTTCTCATTTTGGTGTACCCCAAGCTATTATCACTGACCATGGGAATCATTTTCGAAATATAATGATGACCGAACTTTCTAATAAACTTGGCCTGTGCCATGATAATACTACTCCATATTACCTGCAGGCTAATACTCAAGTTGAAGATGTTAATAAATTTTTAACCACCATGATCAAACGAATTATTGAAACTCACAAATCGAATTGGCATACCATGTTTTTCTCGGCATTATGGGCATATCAAACCTCAACAAAAACTGCGATATGGTTCACTCTTTTTCAACTGGTTTATGGTTTAGAAGTTGTATTACCCATTGAATGTGAAATACCGTCACTCCAATTAGCCATAGAGTTGCTACCAGCTACCACTGAAGAGGAAAAACACTTTTTGTACTTATCACAATTACATGAGACTTGGCGCACCACTGCATTAGTAGTCGAATCTCATCAAAATGCGTTAAAGCTCAATATGATCGAAGTGTTACACCTTCTGTTTTTTTAGAAGGTGACCTAGTCTTAGTATATGATCAAGCTAACAATAAGCTAGGAGTTGGGAAATTCAAACCAATGTGGCATGGTCCTTATATTGTCAAGTGAGTGCTTGCAAAAGGGGCTTATGAATTGACTGATTATAATGGGGTCTCTTTAGATAAACCTAGAAATGGTATTTATATGAAGAGATATTATGCTTGATTCTTGTGTGAAGATCTCACTTGTATATTAGTTATTTTTCTAGTTAGTGTGCCTTAGATTAGAAAGGTGTGCCTAGTTTAAGTTTGTTTTTACTACTATCATTACTTATCTTGATTACTCTTGATATTGCAGATTTCGACGTCCCTTCAAACATACATTGGTTTTTCCGATGGTGTCTGTCGTAGTACACGGAATATTTCTTCCGCAACTTGGGTTATCTATTCACCCACTGATGAGTTAGTTTCTATGCATGGGGTAAGCCTTGGTCAAACAACGAATAATATTGTAGAATATAGCGCAGTGATTGAGTTATTATCTGATGCCATTTAATTTTGTATTCAACGTTCTATTATAAGGTTAGATTCAGAACTCATTTTATTACATTTAAATAGAGTATACGCAATTAAAAATCGAGTTTTATTAAGATTATTTTTGAAGGTTCATCTCTTGGAAAGACAATTTGATTGCATTGAATATCAACGGATTTCAAGAAATTTAAACACATTTGTTGATGCATTAGCTAATCGTGTTCTAAATAGACATTTGCAACGTCAAACAGTAAACCAAAACAACATTTAATACATGTGAACAAGATAGTCAGGGAAAGTAGTTATATCATATATAGAAGTTTGTATTTTCAAAAAATATTACATCGTCTGCGATCATAGGTTTAAAAAACCTTATGATATGAAAGATAGTGATACAAAAAAAAAAATACAACAGTCCACGATGATCATCCACTATCCGTGGTGATGATCATGGTAGTAAACTATCGCCTGCGCCACCTTGCATAGGAATCTCCTAAATTGGCCCAGAACACCAATAACATGTTTCTAGAGATGGAGAGGAATATAATCCATCGACATCTTTGGGATATCTATAGTCAACCTCTCTAGGTTGTGCTCCATGTCAGTAAGGATTTATGCCGCCTGATTTTGTGGTTGTGCGACTTGCTTTGTTTGTCGTCTTTCAAAACGATGGAGTGTAGCTGGCCTTCATGGACTAACATCTACGTTTAAAATTTTGTCATCAGTATTGGAAGATTGAAAAACAAAATAAAAATTAGAGTTAAAACACATCAAAATAAATCATTTACTTGATTCGTCCCATTGTGCCTCTAGAGGTAAGGACATCTTGAGATCACCTCGAAAATCTATACCCAGATATGGGAAATCTTCAATGGTGAAGATTTGGTTTTGCAACCAATGAAAATATGTCGAAGTGAAACAAACTACTGCACAGTCATCGCCACCATGGAGGGCCATCAGTGCAACCTAGCATACCATACGAGGCTCTCTAAATTCACCATGACCAACAGGGATAAGCTGAGGGGCGAGGAATGGAATCCTGTCCAAAGCAAAAGAAACCAAGATGGCACCATACCCAAAGTTTTTTAACTTTGAGTTTTTTGCTCTGGTCAGTTGGCCTTTCATATTCGCCAATACCCCTTCACACCAATTGAAAATGGTGCCTCTGAAACATTTGATTGCCGTCTACATCTGAGACTTGGTAGCCACATGTGGAGCCGTGCTCCCACACAACCTGGTTACTGCGAACGTAATCACTTTAAGATCAAGACGTAGGATAGTCTTTAT
Organism: Pinus albicaulis; assembly: GCA_034641835.2. Classification (NCBI taxonomy): domain Eukaryota; kingdom Viridiplantae; phylum Streptophyta; class Pinopsida; order Pinales; family Pinaceae; genus Pinus; species Pinus albicaulis. Next base: position 409,708,211 of record CM076570.1, read on the forward strand.
ATCTATACGGTTATCTTTGGGATCAAATTCTTCACTGCAAAACTCTTGTTTATATCTAGCAATAGGCAGGGCACCTTGCCTAGCTCCAAACAAAGAGATATGTTCCCCTCTTTTGGATAAACTAGTGAAAAAGTAAATATCTTCCAGCTCAAGTTCTAGCCGGTGATCGCCAATGATAAAACATTGTTCTTGGACATCCCATTTTGTTATAAAATTAAATATTATAGAGAAATTCAACACATAAAATATGCGGAAAACACAAGCACACAAAACACATAAAACCAAAGGGACACAGATATATGTGGTTCACCCAGTTTGTGCTACGTCCACCCCGAACAGCCAGTCCTTCCTTTCTATTATCCAACAAAATGAAGAGACACAACCTACAACAAATCCACTATAATATCCTTTGTTCTCTCTCACAGCCTCCCTATCTATTTCTCGCTCTGAGAATACACATACGATACACAGCCGCAATACAATACCCTCATAAAAGAAAGGGGTTTCCTTCTAGGGAAAAAAACCCTAAACTAAACATAACTTCTATCGTCATATCATCCGCCTAATGAATGGCTCAGATTGACTAGAAATTACTATACTTTTACAAGGAAATTTTAAATTTGTTTTTAGCTTCGGGGGCGCTTCCCCTGAAACCCCCCGCCAAGGGGGGGCTCCATAAAGTCGCAGTCGCCCCCCCTGGCCCCCCAGGTAGCGTTTAATTACGGGCAGCATTACCTCCCCCATTAAGGTACAGGGGGTCTAACGTTGTGATACAAAATAAACAAGATAATCAGGCTCCAGACCCAACACATTTGTTCACCAACCATGTCATTAGTTCCACTTGTGCCCCCATGCCCTGAATTGCCCTGAATTTATACAATCCACAATCTCTCAACACACGCATTGTGTGCGGATCATTCAAAGTTGCCTTGTCTACACCTTCATGTCTGTATTCTCTCCATTCTAACATTGTGAAATAGTCTGCAAATGGACGCATTTAAATATCATTAACTTTTAGAATGGGAAATTTTAAGCATTTTTTATAGAATTTAACAATTTTCCTTTTTACATGATGCCTTTGCAGTTTTCGTGTAGAGACAATGTGGACGTCCACACGAGCTCTTCATGAAAACTATGGTAGCCCAATAATTTTCCTTCGGGAAAATTATCGTAGTATATAGGTAATGCATGTATGACCCACAGACCCCCGAGGGCTAAATTTTGAGCATATTTTCTCCTCAAAAAATTATTTTAAACCCTAAAAAGAGAGTATAATTGTATGAAAATGAAGAGAAGAGTGTTGTGGATTACGTGGTTCTGACGATTTTCGATTTGAGTGGTCGATTCTTCCGTTATCAACTCCAGAACGTTTTCTACCAAAAGCTCTCAAATTACAACTCTCAAGACAAAAGGTGAAAATGACTTTGTTAAACTACTTTTTATAATATATTTTGAATGAATAAAATATTATTTTATTTATTTTACACTTTAAAAAGTAAATTTTCAAATGTTTAATCTTTTTTTGTGCAGAATACAGATTTTTCTCAGTGAAAAGAATTATTTTGATGATGAGTACACTTTTATCACTTTTTCGGGCTCTTGAAAATTACGAAAAAGTGAAACCCTGGAGTTCTCTTTTAAGCCCTTTTCAGACTCTTTAAATATGAAAATATCGCCAAGTACTTGACCATTCAAACTCGTTAAAGCAAATTAACAGTCGTCCTTTCAGTATAAGTTTACCCCTTTTCCAGACTGAAATGGACTATTTACAAAAAAGTTATACGTTGACTAATCATGGTCAATAGAGTTCTCTCTCGTATTATTTTATCCTTTTTGGACTTGGGAGACTAAATTTACGAAAAAGTACAAGCACGAAGTTTTCTTAAGTTTTTCTTTTGACTCCCTAAAATTGAAAAACATCGAGTTTCTCCTATACTGGACTCATTAAAATTTAACAGTAAAGGACCTGTCAATTACAAACATGAACAAACCACTCCTTCTTAGGGTAGGATTTTAATACTAAGATGGACTCATCCGAAGGATGAGCTTATACAAACAAGAAAATGTTATCCTCCTCAAGCTTATAAAAAATAAAGAGGTACTTGCCAGAAATGGTGGGGGAAAAAGAGAGAAAATGAATCCAGGTGTCATACTTTGTTTTCAAAATCAGTATTCCACTCTTGAACACGACACTTCTTGTTACACTCATACCTGGGTTGGGAAAATACTTTGTCTAAAAAGTTAATCAAACCACTTTGAAAGTCTTCAGCCAGTTTCTGGGTATTAGCTTTAGGTCAATTGTCACCAAACCATCTGTAGTGTCATTATGTGTTCAAGAGAACAATTCAAATAAACCATTCATTGCAAAAATTTGTCTCCATTCACATTGACCATCCCTAAGTCAGTCCTTGCAAAAATTTCTTCAAAATATGATCTAATGGTTTCATGTCATAGGCTTTCCTATGATGGGTCGCCTTCTATTGATGACAACTCATTATCTAGAAATTTGATCTAGAATCCTATCAGTACCTTGGGATCTACATGCCCTAATGGCAGGTTTCTCACCTTTAACGACAGGTTGCATCATTGAACTTCGATCGAATGATTCCGTGAAGTGTTCAACTGCAAATCATTCATTCACACTTCGTGGATTGTACTGAGTACTTTGAGAGACATTGTCATTATTGGTGGTTTCTCTCACACTTGTTAACATTTCACATCATTGAATGATAATCAAGTGGTTTCTACCATGTTCGACTTCAACACAACCAATCACATGGATAGAATCGTACTAGTTCAGGAAGAGGAAATGAAGACCCTGGATCTAGTTTCCACCATCCAGGCTGTGAGGAGTTTTATTATTCATGATACAGTAGAATACTTATGATAGATGGTTGTGCCTATACTGTGTCTACTATTGATGTAATTTTAAAATCATTTATGTACCAGAAGATGTAGTTAATTTTGATCTGAGTATGGGAATGCCTACCTCAATGATGACATACATATATAGGTTTGCATTGAATTTTTTTACAGGTTTCAACTGGTATGTCCGCAATCCAATCCTTGAAAAGATAAAGCACTTCACTCTTCGAAACTACCTTAGACTTCGCAATTTAGGGGGAAATCTGTTACACATTATTTTGTCACCATTGACATTTAACTGTCTATATGGGTTCATCATCACCTATATTATGCTTCCTTAGAAGTCAAAAACATCAAAGTTCCTAAACCAAGTCTTGGAATTGGGGAAAAGCTCATTTAAAACCCAAAAAGCCTAACTCCGCACTTTTCCTAGTCCTTATCTGCGGACCCACAACTTTTTTTCTATAATCTACAGCACATCCCGCACGTTCTGCTTATTAAAATTTCAAACCCTCATAAAAAGTAGAATAAAAGAAAAATTAAGTTCTAGAAGTCCAGCTGGTCGAATAGTCTCCCAACTGGAGGCTTCTAGAAGCGTAATCTAGTCGAGCTTTATCCTTCATTCATTGACTTCTATCCCTTCATTAATGGAGTTTATCCCTTGGTATTTGGAGCTCAAATCCCTTCATAAAAGTAATTTATTCTCCTCTTTATGGAACTAAAACTACCTATATTTCCCTATAAATTGAACTCATGTTTCATTCTCAAGGGTACTTACTTAGAACTAAGTAGTTTTTGAGGATAATTGCCGAAGAAATCATACTCTCTATACTTGGCATCATTGGTATGAGAACGATCACATACTCATATCCATAGTTTCATGCGAATTCAGAGAGGAGAAGGCTTGTCAAACAGAGAGACAACGATTGTTTAGAACCCTGGAAGAACCTGTATGACATCAAGGCAACAAGGTTGTAAGGTTAATTCTTATTATACAAGATAATACAAATGGATTCTATTTTCTCATTAAATTTTTCATGTATCTATTGAGTAATTTAATTCTTGGATTCCTTGATCACTAAGATAGATTAGTGTTTTCTCAATTATTATATCTTGCAAGTTCTTTTAATCCTGTTATCTGTCTTTGATTGAAGGTTTCACATGTTGAAGTGACCTCTTTTGGAGCGACTGGATAGAAGATTTCAGCAAGCGTTGGACTTCAGGTAGGGCATTTCCTCATACTTTGTTATTTAATAATTTTGAATCACAAATGATCTAAAGAAAATGGTTTGCATTTGGTTGTTTTTTTCTGGATATCCTTAGGATACTAAGGAGATCGTTCTTGTCTGCAAGAAGGATTTATCGGCATAACATCCCCCATGCTCCTTACCAGAGTAGGATTGCGTGGCAATTCTCTAGGAAGTAGACCTCAAGACCCTTGTCCAGACTCTCCTCCAATGTCAGGTAATAGAGTTCCACTAGTTTCTACCAGCTCTAGACACTCTCTCCTTACAGCTCTGTAGTTGTTTATTTTTCTCTTAAAACATAACCCCTTTCCTTCTCTAGGATTTTCCTTTTATCCTCAGAGGAAATGTAACTCCCAATAACTACTTAAAACAACTACTCTGAAATCTTGGAAAAATTTTACCATCAATTTATGGAAACATACCATAATTAAATCTTTTATTCAAAGAAAATGACTTTAGTTCATAACTTGATTAACATGCTTGTTAGTCCTATTTAAATTTAAAATAAACTCCAATGTCTAAATTAAAATGTCTTTTTAAATAAATTAAATCAAGATGTTACATATAGTGAAAATAAGAGTAAGATATTTTTACTACAACTCTTTCTTACCAAACACTTATATTTATTTTGTTTTTAATTATAACCAGCATAATTTTTGTCTATTTACAAAATATTTTAATTTAATTTTAAAAGATAGGTGTCAACTCTATATTTAACATATAAAAAATAGCATATAACCCTTAATCATAAAGTGCACCCAATTATTATACAAATTATCAAATCATAAATTACATAATACATATCAATAAATATAAATAAATAAATATATATATATATATAACAAATTATAAAAAATATTAAATAATAAATAATATCCATATCAACCACATTTACTAATATAATTTTACTTTTTAATTCATTTTAATCAAAAATGTAATTAAGACTAAGAGAATATTCATATGAATATGAAGCTCCTTATCAATTCATGTATGCCCTTTGGGTGCGTGATATCGACATGGGCATGCTGAGAATCTGAACTGTAAAACCCTTTCAACCTTGCACAATTGCTACGTCAACATCAATGCCCTTTGGGTGCGTGATATCAACATGAGGCGTGCTGAGAATCTGAACCGTAAAGGCGAGCCTTATTTCGGCTGTCATAGGCCCATTAATGCACCCAGGCAGGAAATGCTGGTCGCACGATGATCTATGGTTTTAATCCGACGGCGAGCATTTCCTGCCTGGGTGCATTAATGGGCCTATGGCAGCTGAAATAAGGCTCGCCAACCGTAAAACCCTTTCAACCTTGCACAATTGCTACGTCAACATCAATGTTTATTGGAATAATATGAAGCTAGGGCTTTTCATATGGAGTTTTGACTTAACCTTATGCTTGGGCATACAGTGGTTGAGCATATGATTGAGAAAATCTATGAATTTTATCAAAGTTATTGATTTAATCTAATCTACCATAATTATTCAAATTTAGTTAGATTTGAGACGCTTCTGATTTATAAAATAGATATATGTTTTTTTGGATTAATGATTTGGTGGGTGTTTTAACTAACTAATGTGTTCATCTTGAGGATAAGGTTAAAAGGCCAATCTTATTGATCAGATTTTGTCTTAATTCATCATAATCAGTCAAATAAGATTTTGTTATTAGTTTATTTTCTAATTTTTTCATTAATTTATAGTCAGGAAAATAATTTGTAAGAAAATTTAAAATATATAATTTTGAATTATCAAAAAAAAATAAAACTAAATCTATGGAAAAGGACAAATATCTTTAAATTTTGTATAATTTTTTAAGTAAAAATGTTAATAAATGTGTAGTAATTTAGTAATAATTAGTCAATCTTTTTCTATTAATTACAATAGAAGTTAATCATGGATCTCTCTAACTTTCTCTTCCTCAAACTTTAATTTTATAAAACTGTTATACTTCACCAAAGTTTAGTCAAGGTTATTTGAAAAAAGAAATTGTTGAAAAGGTATACAAAGAAATTAAAAAACTGTTATATTTCACCAAATTTTAGTCAAGGTTATTTGAAAAATAAAATGTTTAAAAGATATACAAAGAAATTAAAACCACTTACCATAGTTTTAGCAAAATTTAACCAAATACTCACAACTAAGAACCACCTTTTTTTTTCTAGATATAATATCCTTTTTCACAACAAAATTTCAGATAAACACTATATTATTTTTGCTAATTCATGAAAATAATTTATTTTCAAAAAACAATATTATTATGCATTAATGAATTCCTCAAATACCATGACCATGATGCATGAATTTCACTCCAATTAGATTTGATTGATTATTTGCACCTTCACTAGGTGGATATTCTCGTATTTTTTTGAAGTCATTTGTATGGTTAAGTTACTCAATTTTATGCCAATTTAATACACATGTAAATTGAGCTCAAAATTTACTAGATTCCAAGCATAATTATTACACATTTATATAGTAATGTACATTTTACTAGCAAACTAAGGATATGAAAAAATATTATCTTTATTAATTATTTTCTAAACTAAAAACAAACATAAGTTCATACACAGAGAAACTTCATCTTAAAATGAAAAGGAAAATAATAGAGCATAATTTATATACATTTATACAATAATGAAGACCTTACTAACAAACTCAAGATATGAAAAATCATCCTTATCCACTACTTTCAAAACTTTCCAAACTAAAAAACAAGCATAAGTACCTATATTATTATTAAAAAAAAAAAAAAAAAACTTCATCCTAAAATGAAGACGAACAATAATCAATGGTTGCCAACATAGTTTTAACTATTAAATAACAAACATTCCCATACACATTTACATTGCAATGCACACTTCACAAGATATGAAAAAATATAATCCTTATCAACTATTTTCTAAACTAAAATCAGGCTACACATAGAGAAACTTCATCTTAAAATGAAGAGGAACAATAATAAATGGTTATCAACATATCTTTCATTATTGAACCATAAGCATTCCCAATTAATTGTTGCCTCAAACTATTGAACCACAAGCATTCTCAATTAATTGTTTTCTCAAACTCATAAACTCTTTATAGTCTAAGTAATAATAGTGATGTGATGACAAGTATCAAAACTAATTAGATTAGTAACTTGATAACTAACTTGCTAAATATTTTGAGTGGTAATTTCATAATAAGATAAAATATTTTTTAGTGATAAATACTTTATTATTAAATTTATTTGATAAAGTATATCAACATATATCTTATTTTTAATTTTCATAAAACCTTATTTTTAATTTTCTTAAAACCTTATTGATATAATTACATATATATATATATATTTGAAATTCTTTTTTAATATGTTTTACCATTTTTTTAATTTTTTTTTTTTTAATGTGATATGTGTGTGTGGAGAAAGATAGCTTAGAAAAAGAGTTTATTATAAGCATTAAGTTTTTATATGCTTATTAATTAAATTAAATATGAGGTTTCCAAATATAATGATTACTAATATTAATTATTATTTTAATTTATATAATAAAATGGATACTAATTTACAACTATTTATTTATGTTTTTTTATATATGTCACATTTCTTTACATAGAAATATTCTTATTTTTAATTATATGTTTATTAATTATATCTTTTGAATTAGCATGGTTTATTTTAGGTAATTTTTCTTTGTATTGCAATAGAAAATATGTATGTCAATTTAGTAAAATTATTATCTCTGACCTACCATCATGGAAACCAAACTAGAGGCAGTAAAGTAGAGAGTCGAGAATTTGTAAAATTAGAGGAGGGTCCATGAAAAATAGAGATCAAAACTATTTTCTACCCAACTCAGTGGGAGACCGATAACAAGTGACAAAAAATTATTATTGAGTTGTTCGAAGGTATTTTATTCCTTTTTTATTGTGAACATCAGTCCATCCTGAGATTTTTTTGGGAGAAGATGACATGGAGACAATGGTTGCATTACCTTGATGCGTTTCCATTTTCAGAGGATCTGCAATAATGGTTGTTTCCTTATCACTATCTGAGTGATTTGATTCATGAATACATTTATGTCCACTTTTGAACAAAATCAGGATCATGATTCTATATTTCTCTTCTACATTTGAGGCATCCATACGAGAGTGGGGAGATGGTGAAGTAGGAGGAAGGATCATAGAGCTCGTGGAATGAGTTGGTGTTGTGGGGGGGCTGACTTGAGGCCAAATCACAAGATTTTCTATAGTTTGTTTTGTGTTGAATGCTATCTCTCTCTTGAGATGAGCAATTTTATTATCCTTTTGGGTCTTTTCATCCTTGATTATTTTTCTTGGAATCAAGGGGATGAGAATACCCTTGAGAATAAATGAAAAAATTATGGAGATGACCTCGATGTTGGTAGGACTTATAGAAGAAACTTATGTTTTCATAATCCACCAATTGCGAAAAGGTTATGGCATTCCAACTGATAAGAATCCTATCAAGAAAATCTCTTCTAAGATCTATTTAGACACATGTGCATGCAAATGTTCAGTACCCGTCTCAATTATGTTTGTATCTATCTTAATGAAATAGCCTCGAGAGTTTCATACAGAAGCTAAGACATCCAAAGTTAACAAATAAATAGGAATATTATGAAGCCTTACCCAAATTAGAGCGGCCAGAGTTATAATTGATAAAGGGTTGAATCCAAGAAACCATTCCTAAAAGGAGAGTCCAAAGTAGCCCCAAAACTAGTATCCTTGATCAAAAAATCTTTGAAGTTCATCCAGAGTTTTGAAATAAACAATAAATAATGCCTTCAAATAGAAATAAAAATCTATATTCATGGTTCCCATTCCTGGAGCACAGATGTCGATGGCCAAAGCCCATTAAATTGATGTATTATGGCATTTTTCTCATAAGATAAGCTAAAAATATCGTATCACGGGTCTTCGAGTTCTAGTTATAGAATATCTTCCTCTTCTTCTACAATGAAGACAGGACTTGAGAGATCTTTGGGAGCCTTCTAAGAGAGCCTTGACTTTAGATAATCCTTAAGGAATTGTGGCTGAAAAGAAAAGGGCACATCCTAACTTATAACTCTTCTATTCATTCTCGAGACTAAGAGGATTAAGATGTCCTTGGCTATATCATAATATTTAAGCAAAATCCCTTCTTGAAGCTACCTTTACTCCATGTAGGAGCCACATTGAGACATAATGGATTCTTTTTCAATATTGGATTATGGATGCTAGTGTAAAGGCAAAGTTGGTGTTTCCCACATGTATACGAAGGGTACCCCTTGAGATCATCCTCACAAAGACCAAAAATCGTGAGTTAGCTGGACCGATGACATCACTTTGAAGGAGAGAAGAACCCTGTTGCCAAAAATTTCCTCACACTTTAACATATCTATAACGATGACAACATAATGAGGGAGCTTTAGTCAAAGAAAAATGATGAAGTTGAAAATCACCCAAAAACTAGGTCATGGCCAAAAACTTTAAGGTTTCTATCACAAAAACCGAAAATATAATCCACTCACTTATTTTCATGTCATACTTAAATTATCATAATTACAAATATAAATCATTAATATTTTAATATATTTTAATATAATATGTATAATATTAATTTTTATTTAAAAAATAATTTATAATTTTATTAATAAAAAATTTACTGTTAAATATATTTATTATTTTATTAAAATCATTTTTTTATTTCACCAATTATTTTATAAACATTATAACATCTACTCCATTTTAAACCATAAAAACACATTTCCATACCAAATACCTTATTACTAACTTCTTTACTATAAAAAAAAATAGAATATTTTACATTATTAAACCACTAACAAACAAATGCCCTCATAAAGAAATACCCTTATCCACATCATTAACCGTTATGTACCATAATATCATTCATAGTTACAACATTAACCACTCTCTTTGAAAATATCCATATCCACTCTCTTTCAAAATATTTATATCTATTAATGTGCCTTACAAGGTCCACACGTTTTTAATACCTACCATTTTTTACATTGCGATAAGTACGTTATTAAATTCCATCATAATCATAATGGCAATTTGGAATCACAATTCCTTAAAGGTGGTCCTCACTTCCTCTTCACCATAACTTTCATTTTTTAAATCTCCTTTGTCAGAGAACTCTCAACTTTGACAATAACTTTGAGAATAACATATATTTGTTAGACAAATAAAATATTCCAAAATTGATACTTTGATGTTTGAAATGACATTCTTTTGACAGTTAAAAACAAAGGTTCATTCACAAAATGAGTTTTTATGAATCATTTAAAACATGTTCTTTTCGAATGTATCTTCCACATAAGATGTATTTGAATTTTTAATTACTTTAGTTTAATATTTTGTATGTCATTTAGAGCAGAACTTTCATATATTCGAATTTTTATTTCAAATAAATAATTTTAAATTTTAATTTTAATATTATAAAATATATGATTTTTTTCAAAAATAATTTTAAATTGATAAAGGATTTTTTTTTAAGATATTTGTTTTTTTAATTATTTTATTTATATATAAAATTGAAAATTACAATATTTTTAAAGAATCTTGAAAAAAAATAGAATGAATTCAAAAACATTTTACAATTTATGATTTTAAAATCAAAAGTAATATACTTTATTTCAGGGAGAATATAGTTATAATTATGTACTTTTAGGAAATGAAGAAAAATTAACAAAAAAGACTAAAAATTTCTTAAAATTGCTTGAAACTCCAATCAAAGTCACTTGTATTTTAAAAGGGAATGGGATAAAGATGTTAATTTTTTATTAAACAATTGGAAAATAAAAGAAAAAGACAATCTCTAAAATATTAATATCATTAGAATATTATTGAATCTAAATTTAAAAAAGAATTGTGAGATAATGAGGAAATATTTTAAGATCAAAATTATATCCATATTATAATTAACTAAAACAGAAATTCAGTATTAATAAAATAAATATGAATTTTTGCAAACTTCATATTAAAATTAGGTATTGAATAAATCCTCATGTATAAAATAATTTATCATGCTTGTGATACTAAGAAAGTGAAAGATGAAAATCACTTTCTTTTAAAATGTTTTGCATATACCTATATTAAATCTCAATTTCAAAATATTTGTAAGAATGACAATCTCCATAACACATTATCTCATTAAAATTATGGAGATTTAAACAAGCTTCTCTCCAATTTTTTAATTATAAATATAAATTGTTAAAACAAACAAATTAAGCTTTTACCATTTTTTTAAGGTCCAATACATTGAATTTGATCTTAGTGAATGGTTTTTCCATCACAAACAAATATTATATTTAAGAAACAAAAAATGGATTTCATATATTTCCATTTCTTTTTTAGAGTTTAATTGGTTGGCTAAACGAGAGTGACGATATTTTGCTTTAAAGAATGTTCAGTTTTACTAATGACATGTTTAACTCCATCATTAAAAGAAGTTTTTAGTTGAGAAAAACAAATCAGTGTAATGATACATATAAATATTTTTCTCTAGAAAAAATTGCAACTTCCATTATATAATATATTGAAAATTACATGTTGTAGATGCCAACATATATATAATTTTGAAATAAATTAGTTAATATAGATATTTAAATAGTCTATTTATGTTGTATTGAAATATTTTAAAAATATAAAAATTATATATCATATTGAAAAAAGAAAATATAATATTTTTTTCACTTTGGTTTTTTTTAATTAATATAAAAATATGTGAAATTAATATAAATTATGTTATTTTATATGAACATTTAAATATTTTATTTAGGTATAGTCTTTTTATCACATTTTTCTCCCATTGAAATAAATCGGTTAATATAAATATTTAAATAGTCTGTTTATGTTGTATTGAAATATTTTAAAAATTCTAAAATTTATATATCATATTGAAAAAAGAAAATATAATACTTTTTTCATTTCGTTTTTTTTCTTAAATTAATATAAAAATATGTTAAGTTAATGTCCATTGGGTCTTGAATAGACAGTGATCGGCGTTCCATTAAGGTACTTCTTGATGTGAAATCACTGGTTCAATTCCCCACCCTTATCTGGTGATATATTGGACATGATGAAAATGTAGTCCTACCAAGTTAATATAAATTATGTTATTTTATATGAACATCTAAAAAGAGATTTTTAAAAGCTTGAGTTCAAATTGTATAATCTGCATAATTTGAGTGCCCAAGGAGTTTTTGAGGGTGCTGAATCCATTTATGCATTCAAAAATGTATTTTGAATAAGAAAAAATCTTGAAATTGTATTGCTGGATTTTTGTGAAAAAGGCTATTTCGTGTATAAGTTAAACTACTCATTTTATTTATAGTGAAAGTAAGAGTGAAATATTTTTACCACAAATTTTTCTTACCAACCACTTATTTTTTTTTAATTTTTAATTATAACCAACATAGTTTTTTTTTATTTACAAAAAAATTTAATTTAATTTTAGAAGAGATAGGTGTCAACTCCACATTTAGCATACACAAAATCACAGATAGCCCTTAATTGTAAAATGCACCCAATTACTCTACAAATTATCAGATAATAAATTATATAATGCATATCCATAAAAAGAGACAAATAACAAATTATACAATGTAAGTGAGCCTAATAGTTAAGAGCATGTGTTTTCTCTTAAAGGGTCACAAGTTCAAAACCAGAAAGAATAGAGCATGTATATTTTGCTATACTTATCTCTTGTACCACAAACAAAAGAGTCTCATACACCAATTTAGTGTCTAGCTTAACTATGACCTTAAAATTAAATAATAATAATAATAAATAACAAATAACAAATAATATCCATCTCAACCATATTTACTAACCTAATTTTACTTTTTAATTCATTTTCATCCTAAAATAATTACACTGGAGGCGTTTTCATTGCGGGCTTGGGGTGAGCAAACAATGTTCACCCCAGCCAATGAACACTGTTTTCTACCGCACATGGAACGAATTAAAATTAGACACGTGTTTGTATAATTTCCATTCAACATCGCCGCCAGCTGCACCAGTTCCTCCTGAGTCGCCAACTGCACCACTTCGCCTCCTCGTTCCCTCCGTTCTGCCTTATCTCTCCAGCTGCCCCTGTTTGATGCTGGGCACACTCTCCTTGTAAGGAACCAGTCTTTTTTCCTCACAGGGCACATGCGTCTTGCTTTGGCTCCTCACCCCAGTTGTAGAAGGCGCCGAAGCACAACTCGTGGGAGAAGAGGGCACGGAGCGCCCATTCGAGGAAGAGCAAACATTCCTGTTCACCTTGAATTCACTTATTGCATTTTTTTTTGCATCAATCCCACTTCCGTCTGCGTTCTTGGTAGGACGAAATTTTTCTATGGAGCTCTGTTTGAGTCTCTCTGCAAGTTTGGCTGCAAGGGGATCCAAGGGATTCGATCTGGGGATGGTCTTTGAAGGTGCATTATTTTCTTCTCCAGACCTGTGATTGAACTTGGAATTAACTGGTTGGCGGTTCAGAAATCCCGGGGAATGCGTGGCAACCAGATCTTCAGGAGTATCGACGCAGCGGTGCCTGCTAAGTTGTCCTGCGCATAGGGTAATCATAGAGACTACCTCAGACATCAATTGGCTGATCGATGCCTTCTGCACTCTGGTTGCAACTTCACCAAAGAATCTCTACCACCATGGACAGCGGAAATATTTACATTGTTTCCTGTTTGGTATATGTAGCAGGGTTCATGCGAAAACCCCTGAGAAACTTTGACAGTTTGCCCTTCATACGAAGGTCTTCCTTTTCCCATCGTTTCTTATTCTTGAATATTTCTTTGTTTTCTCAGGAAAAGTTTCAGAGAGTGGAATTGACTCAGGGTTTTCCATTTTTGCCAAGTGAACAACCACCGAGGGTTTGACTTCAGGTATGTCAATGCTCCCAGTATTAAGGTATTTCTCTTTTTTTTTGTAGGAAGTATCGGAATTTCAGAAACCGAAAAGTGTGTGCTTCCATATTGCAAAACTCTTCCTTCTCCATTTTAACTCGATTTTACACCATGGAAACAATGGAAAGCAATTTCAGTTCCAGTGTGCCAGATGGGTTTTCTAATACACCTCCAGAACCCATAAGAACCTTCCAGATTGTAGTAGCTACCACTAAGGAAATGGGAATTGGTGTAAGTATAGTTTTACTCATTGTAGTAGCTGCCCCAAATTGAAGGTGGAAGTATAGTTTTACTCATTGTTACTATTGTTCCTTTCTTGGGCATTGGAGATTCTGAGAGGCATAGTCCCGATCGAGGAATAAAACAAAGATGGAAGATTTTGCACGGGACAGCTCAAGGGACTTGGCTGAGCTAAACAAACATAAGCAAAATCTGTTGGAAGAGGAGGAGAGTAATTGAAGTACATGGAGAGGCGGGTCTGGTTTGAGTGAGACTGGGAGGGACTGATTCAATGACCCATGACAACAGCATCCATAGCCGCAGCGGCAGAAGCAGAATTGAAGAAGATAGACAGAGGGAGGAGGAAAGGGCAAGAGGCCTAGGAACAGGGGTATTCATGAGGGTAATTGTCCCATTACAAGGCGTCGTGCAAGGGCGTGGAGGGGTCGTTTTGGGATCTGTCATACCCTGTGTCCTCTTCTACTTCCTTTAGCTCTACCTCAAGCACCATCGCTCCGAGAGAGCCCCTCGTGAGGAGGTTCCTCCCCCACCTCGTAAGCCCTCTAGAAGCTCCCAGAAGCCTGTCTTGGTCTCGTCAAGGGTTGTCCGTGTGATTAAGGATGAAAACTCCCCTTACTACAGGGGTTGGCAGGCATACAAGGAGAATCCCTATGATGCCGAACACAACCCGGATGGTATTATTCAAATGGGTTTGGCCGAAAATCAGGTGGGTATTCATTGTTTGGGGCGGCGGCTCTTTGTAAATCAGACGGGGTTTTTGATATAATCCTTCGAAAATTAGATGGGTTTTCATTATTTTAATTGCACTTGTGAAAAAATTACAGACGTGTCACTGTTGTAGAAACTAGTCCTTCGGTAGGGATGACTATTATGGATAGAAATACTTCACGAAGCAGAATTTTGTTATCTTGTGATAATCCAGTTAGATAGGTTTTTGTTTTCTGCACAGTAATCCTCGAAAACTGAGATGACTGTTTGGTATTTTGGGTATTAGAATTTTGCAGACGTGATTGGTAGCTTCAGTGTACACGTTGAACCCATTAAAAAATCTAGTTGCTGTCCATTGGATTTAATATTAATTCATGGAAAGTCAGATGGATCGCCATGGATTTGGTTTCTGATTTATTTGCACATGCATCATTGGATTCTCGATTCATTTGTTTTGCTATTTTTTAGCTTGGATGATGAGCTTTGGTCGCTTATATGGTTTTTGTTTCTTCTGTTATCTGTGCATTGTTAGAGCAGTTATCATTGGATCTAATTGAAGGTTGGCTCAAGTCTCATCCAGAGGTGTCATCGTGGGAAGGGATCGGTGATATGCCTTTGAGCTTAAGAGGAATTGCTGGCCATCAAGATCACTATGGAATGCCATTCTTGAGATCTGTATGTCTTGTTCTGTATTCTTTGTGCTATATGATTATATTATGCAAACAATTCCTTTGTTTTGCTATGTTGAGTTGCAATCTGTTATGTTTCTCTTAGCATTTTAACTTTTAAGTATAGTAAAGGATGATAATGATACATAATTATGATTCACAATCAGCCCAAGTTTCTAATTGCAATAAAGGCCCATATTTTCTCCTTTTGCTTCACCAGCCCCAAAACCGTGTCCTTATCATTGAGAATGTTATATGTGTATTGGTAGGATGGTGGACATTGTTCTTGTGCTCAGTATTTGGTTTCTTGTCAAGAAATACATCTTAACTGTTAGACTGGACTCATGTCATTTAAAAAGGATGGGAAGATTAATGCGGAAAATTGAAATGTGGTGAGAAAATTGTGAAATCCCTTGCACTTTTCTAAGTCTTTTGAACTCACTTAGTAATTGATACGTTCAACTGCAAAACAATTGTGCCCTTATAAATATATATGACAGGTATCTCAGGTCAATTTATTGTTTAGCCATTTGGTCAAATCACCCACAATTAACAATTATATATTACCAGTGTAGATTCATGTCAACCCTGGATCTGTCAAGCCCTGAAAAAGATCAAATACTTTGAACTGTAAATATTTTTATGCTTTCATATGATCTAGGCTTGTTGTAGACTCGTTCAAGTTAGTAGAATTCAGATACAATATATTATTGCAAAATACCATCTCTATGGTTTTTCTATTTAGGTCTAAATCTGGCATCTCTCCTTTTATTTCTCTATATAATAGTTTTTATATTAGGAGTATATATCAAATCTGTCTTTCATGTACATTCAGATATTTTTATTTTCATTTGGCTAACATGTAGTAGTACTATTATTAGTTTTACAAGTAGGTACTATTATTATTTTTACAAGTATTACATATTTTTTTTTATGAAGTCGACATATGATGATGTGAGTGCTACCCCACGTATGTGATGACATCTCTATCATTCTGGGATGTAAATCTAGCGCCTTTTGGCAAGCAATTAAATTCGCTGGAGTTAGTGATATTTAGAGTGAAGATTGTAGGTAGAAGAACATGAACACAACAGATCCAAGTGAGTAGACCGTTAAGGAGCCATAAAATGGGCAAGAAGAGTATTTTGTTGAGGAAGAAACCTACAACATCGTACATTGCAGAAGTGGTGGTTGAAAATGTGTATCGCCCATATCAATAGATTGATGAAAATATTGGAGCATTTGGAGTAGAGATATGACTAGTATAGATTTCTCTTAACTCTAGATCCATCAAGTGCCAAAAGGATCAAATCTCGCAAGGTGAAAACTTTTATTAGTACGAAAAACTATAGGAAAGGTTTGCACTTTAAAGGGATTTGATCCCTCTTGAAACTGAATAGATCCTGAGTGAAGATGGATCTATACTGGTTTATTTTGTTACAGTGATTCCCTTTTATAGTCAGCTATTCATTTTTCACTTAAGTCATTTTTTTAGATTTAATTTGTTAGCATTACAGCCTTGACAAATGGTTGTAGAGAATCTAAATACCTCAGATGTATCATATCAAATTCATTGACTACAAAGTACAAACCACAAAAAGAAACAACAAAGAAAAGTACCTGTGAGATTCCCATGACCAGTGATGCCCTTGAGCATTATTATTATTACTTTATTTTTGTTTTGTAAAATGTTATCGTGGACCAACATATGGGGACAGATGTTACAATTTGACAATTTCTTCAATATTGAGCTATTAGTATAGATTTATTTTGTAATTGTATTTATGATTCTCAAATTTAATATATATATTTTTATTTTAATTGTGAGCATACATTATATATTTTTTATGTTAATTAATATTTTTGGGGTGATATGTGCAACAGACATGACACATCTCACCCACCTTAGCTGTAGAAAGTGCCTTTTGGCGCAGATATGAATGGGTACACTTGCCATTATCTCTACACTCGAGCTTTTTTCTGGTCTATATAGGTGAATAGATCCCTAGAGCAAGGAATCATATGTCGTATATATTTGGGATTGTTGGTATCGTTTCGTAATATTAGTGGCAAGATTTTGAGTTTCAAGTCCCTCTGTTTCTTGATTTTTAGCATTCAAAACTTCCACCATGTTCTTGAATCTTAGCATTGAAAACCACTGTCCATGTTTTAGAATGCTTTCCTTCTCATGATACTTATGGTTCTTATATAGTCATTGCATTTGTGCTCTACTCCAAGTGACCTTATCCTATATCTCTGCTGTTGCAATTTTTGGGACTGTGGATCATTTAAAACTACACCCATAGCTTCCAAATGGACTGAAATTTCGGCATGAAGGTGATATCCCTAGTTTGTAACTTTGTATCACCACCGTGAGGTCTCCTTACCGAACTGCTCAGATTTTTCTTTGCCAATATTGTGATTGGGAGGGAGCTCACACATATCCAAGGCTCTATCACATATTGACAATTGTATCATCTTTGTTCTCTAGATTGGGGGCATTCCAACTATCACAAAACTTTGTTACATCAGAATTTTGGATACCCTTTCTTCATTTGCTATGTCAAGCTTTATGAACTTGTTTAAATGCAAACCCTTGATTTCCATGGATGCTAACATAAGGGCTTGAGTAACATTAGCTTGATCTTGAAAGATGCCTAGATGCAATTCCTATCACCAAGGATTCAGATTCATACCTTACTCTTCAAACACGTTATTGAGAACCAAGGGGGAAAGGTTTTCAATTTGCACTTTGCCCAGTAGGTCTACTACGAGGTTGGAGATGTCCTCAACATATATGTCATAAAATTTCTCTTCTCCTTCCCCGAGGTCAGAGATGTACGTCTCATTGCCAGCCTACACTTCCTTATATGTGCTTTCATCAGCAAGGGCTTCCAAATGATCTCTGAGAACTCCAATTGCTCCCTGTAGGAAATTTTCAACAAAGAAAGGGGTCTTCTTGTTCACTTCTGAAATTTCCTAATCCATATGCTTGGCATCACCAGCTTCATTGATGGGGCAGTTAGAGTTATTTCGCTCAACTTTTGTGTGCAAATCCGCCCTTGGAGCAGCAGATACATCATTCGTTTGTATTAGGGAAGAGGCATCGTTACAATCATCACCAGGGTTGGCACCAAAATGTATCCCTATAGGTCTGTCCTCAAAATAAATCTTCAAATATAATTTAGAGCTACCAACATTTCTCTTATATTCATCTTCCAGGGGACCAGGACTAAAATCTATCACTTGAAGTTTGTCAAGAAATACCCCTTAGACAGATGATGATGTGCAGTCCGTTGTTGAACGTGGATTGGGCAGAGGCAGAGGCAGCGGCAAAGGTAGGGGTTTAAGTAGGGTTACTTTTTCTTTGTTATTTTGGCAATAAATCAGACTGATAGAAGTACAAATTTGCCTGTACGTGGTCATAAAAAATTGTAGGGCAATAGTGGTGTGTTTGATTGACAACCATTTCTGTATCCTTCTACTCAAATAGGTCATGCCTCCTTTCGGCGTTCCCTTGCACCGGAGGTGCAATTGCTAGTTACAATTATTTTACAAATTACAATTATTTTACAAATCAGATATTATTATGAAGCTTCTTATCAATTTATGTCTGCCCTTTGGGTGCATCATATCGACAAAAGGCGTGCTGAGAATCTGAACCGTAAAACCCTTTCAGCCTTCCACTTGCCACACCAACATGAATGTTTATTGGAATAATATTAAGCTATTATGTCTTTTGTGGTTGTAAAGGTGACCACGAGCCTTTTCATACGGAGTGTTGACCTAACCTTCCGCTTGGGTACACAGTGGTTGAGCAATAATGTTAAAAATGTATAGTATTTTTTAGCAAATTAGTCAAGTGTTTTCTGTTAATTACAATGATGCAGATTAGGGATCTCTCTAATTTTTCCTTCCTCAAAATTTAATTTTTTAAAACTTTTATAATTACTAAATTTCATCTCATAATTTAAAAAAAAAAAAGTAGACTAAGAAACCAAAACCATTATCTCATATATATAGTTTTAGCAAAATTTAACCAAATACGAACAACTAAGAAAAGAGCTTTTGTGAGGGACATTTCTTGAACATGAATGAGCTTTAGAAAAATTTAACCAAACACTAACAACTAAGAAAAGAGTTTTTTTTTTTTTTACATTTATTCAACAATAATGACTTCTTTTGTTTTACTATAATACCTCTTTTTCTACAACCAATTTTCACATATTTTCTCCAAGTAACTACTATCTTATTTTTGCTAATTCATAAATTATTTTTAAAAATAAATTATTTTGGAGAAACAATATTATCATGTATTAATAAATTCCTCAAACACCATGACCATGACACTTGAATTTCAATCCGATAAGATTTAGTTGATTACTTGCATCTTCACTAGGTGGATATTCTAATATTTTTTTGAAGTCATTTGTATGATTAAGTCACTCAATTGTATGCCAATTTAATTCAAGAGCTCAAAATTTACTAGATTCCAAGCATAATTTGTACATATTTATATTGTAATGCACACTTTGTTAGCAAACTCAAGATATGAAAAAATACCATCTTTATCAACTATTTTCCAAACTAAAAACAAGCATAAGTTCATACACAAAGAGAGAATTCATCTTAAAATGAAGAGGGACAACAATAAATGGTTACCAACATAGTTTTCACTATTAAACCATAAGCATTCCCATACACATTTATATAGTAATGCACACTTCAAAAGAAAACTCAAGATATGAAAAAATATCATCCTTATCAACTATTTTCCAAACTACAAACAAACTACACAGAGAAACTTCATCTTAAAATGAAGAGGAACAATAATAAATGGTTACCAATATAGCTTTCACTATTGAACCATAAGAATTCCCAATTAATTTTTGCCTCAAACTCATACATTCTTTATAGTCTAAGTAATAATAGTGATGTGAGCACAAGTATAAAAACTAACTAGATTACTTCACCAATGGGGGTGAGGAACAACGAGGAGGATGTTCCCGTGGGACCATGGGGACACCCATGGTAAGCACGTGGATACAAAATAGTGGGTTGGCATCACGACCCTCCCATATTACCTTCAATATGAAAGACAGTAAATACCGACGTGCGAAACCTCCAGTCACATTGGGTACTCACAGAGGGTTGTGAAGGCATGAACGTTATGGAAGGTGGCAGAGGTTTTCGATAGAAATTATTCATCAGAGAGAGTTATGGAGCCTGTGTGTGGAGTGTTGGGAGAAGAGGAGGGTGTTTCAGAGACTCTTTGGGCCGATCTAAGGGTCGGCATAGTCGTAGGAGATCCTTCCCCTGCTGCTGGGCGAGGGGAGTTTTTAATTGGAAAATTTGGCTTGGTAAGGGTGAGTCTACAAGGAAAGCAGTGTATGTTTGTTTGACGAGGGTGGTTTGTTTTTTCTTATGGCTTGTTAGGTGTGGTTTTAGTCTGATTTGGATGTCAATTATCCTTTCGTGGAGAGGGAGTATTGAAGTGTGTCTCCCCTGTCTAATTACAGGGTCCTGGGCTACAGGGTGGTGCCATTGTCGTGTCAGTCGTGGTTTTTATTGGGTCTTGGTGAGAAGTAGCTTTGAGAGCTATTAGGTTCTAGGTGCTAGAGGGAGAGTAGGTTCAACTGAAGCTGGTGGTATTTCCCCTTGCGTGGTTGGTTTGAGAAATTATTGATGGGTGGTCGTCGTTACGTTACGGTGGTGTCGAGGTTTCAAGCGTGAGGTCGGTTCCTCACTCAAGGAGGTCCTCTACCCAGGTGTCACCCAATTTAGAAAGGCTTAGAGTGGATAAGTCCCAGTCTTGTCTTGCGCTAGTATATGGAAATGGTGACAGGAGTTTGAAAGGTCGTACTACAGAGGGGTCGAGCAGAGGGATTTCTAGAGGTAGAGGTGGTGCCACTTGTGGGGGAAGACGTAAACAACAAACCGCTCGTGGGGTTACACAAGGGGGTTCATCTGGGAGTCAAGGTCGCCTCACTTCGCCAATTATGCAGAAAGGTGGTTTGGCTCATTGTGGTGGATCCAGGCATCATGTATTGGTGCGTCAGGGTGGTCGTGGTCCGCAAAAAAGTTGTTGCATGGAGAACTGTTGAGAGGTGATTCAATCTATTTTGGATCGTGTCGATAATTCAGAGTGGGTTAGTAAGGAGGAGCATGCTAAAATGATAACAACTCTGAAAAAAATGCATTACTTTCAATACCATACCCAGGAGTGTGTTGTGGTGGTTTGGCATGGCCAGAATTTTCTATCATAGAAGGTAGAGAAAATGGAAGCTTGGATGACCCATTTCAAGGAGCATGCCCAATGCTCCTTTTGCCCTCCACCACCTCATGGTACAGCTCCAAACAACCCAACTTCCAACACCTTTGAAAACTAGCATAAATACGGGTGTTTTATATGTTTTGTTTGTTTATTGGGGCCTATGGCCTTTGAAATTATGGATTGTATCTCTCTTTGTTTCTCTGTTTCATTGCCATATTCTTTCGGCAGTAGTCAACAAACCTGTTCGGGGTGAGACTACTTGTGTTTTTCCTCTTATGTATTTCCTTTTGAAACTATGAATATATATTTGACCTACAAGAAAAAAAAACTAACTTGCTAAATATTTTGAGCGGTAATCTCATAATAAGATAAAATATTATGAGAAATTATTATTACTGTAATTGATAAATACCTTATTGTTAACTTTCTTGATAAATCATATACACATATATTGTTATTTTTAATTTTCTTAAAACCTTGATATATATATATATGGCATTCTTCTTTAATATGTTTTACAATTTTTATTTTTTTGATTTAATCTTTTAATGTGACATGTGGGTGTGGAGAGAGAAAGTTTAGAGAAAGAGTTTATTATAAGTATTAAGTTTTTATATGCGTATTAATTAAATTTAAATGTGAAGCTTCTAAATATAATGATTACTTTTTTTCCTAACGAAAAAATCAAACTTTCTATTAAGGTAATAAAAAGTTATAAAGTATATGTCTGCAGGCATTCGATGAACTGTATGTTTTTGTCCTGAAGGAACAAAAGGACATAGAGCTTTATAAGTTGGGAGTAAATAAAAACGATACTCACTCCAACCCAAAGTAGCATTTAAAAAATAGCAGTCTTGTATCGATTCTCGAGCCTCCTCTATGAGAGGAAAACAACCCAAAACAGAAATCAAGTACTGTATAAGTCTAAATGTTTGCACTCCAAAATAGCATTTTTAAAATAGCAACCCCATATTGATTCCCGAACCTCCTCTATAAGAGGAAAACAATCCAAACAGAAATCAAGTACAGTATATGTCTACAAGTTTGTAGAAAAAACCAAAAAAACAAATATACCTTAAATGTGTCAATCGGAGTAGGAAAATAAAAATTTGGCCCTGATATTTCCCTTTAAGGATTTATCTTTCAACCATTTCCATCAAAAAACCAAAATTACATATATCAGATAATAAAATTTAAAGAGAAAAAGGAGTCTGGTCTGATATTCTGATCATTTCTCCATGATTTTCTTTTATGGTGCAGTCGCCCACAGCCTGTTGCAATATGCCCTCCTTAGATAGGAGGTTTGCATCCATGTTTCGTTCCCTGTAAATGTCGCAGACACAGATATCATTAAAATAGTGTTTCAAATTCAAGACTTCTTCTAACAAAGGGAGAAACATATAATTTTGACATATGAATTCTCCATTAAACCATTTGATGATATTCAAGGAGTCTCCAAAGATCTGAGCTGATCTCATGCCTATCTGGATAGGCAACCAAAGGAGGAATTTGAGGGACTGGAGTTCAAAAAAATTATTGGTTCCATTTCCCAGTCCCACTGAGGCTTTTAATGATTTTCCTGTAGGTAAATGAATTGAGATCCCTACTCCACATCTGTTTTCGAGATCCAATGCACCATCAAAATAATCCCACGGAATGTCTCCTCTTATCTCTTCGACCCTTTTGATCCTCTCTGTCTTTTTTGTGTTTTGTATGGGAATTTTCTCATATATAGAAGCCCCTTTCAGTGCAAGATACTCTGAGAAGAGATTTATGTCCTTAAAGGTAACCTTGTTTCGTGGTAGCCAAGTGCCCCATAAAATAATCAGCGAAATATTTCTCACTATACTAGTTTAAAAAAATATCACTGAAATAAAATCAACTTCAACCTCCAATAATATCTAGAAATAAACTACATGATAACTCTAATTATTATGTTATAGGAGTTCAAAGGGCTCAAAATAAAGCAAATATTATGTGAACATGAGAAGAAACTCGGTCCATGTGGATTTCAGACAAGCGATCAGTTTCGTATGAAAGTTCCACTCTCAATTAAAGAGAGTAATAAGGTGACCCCATTGCAATGATCATTGGGTATTCTCTGTGGATGTATTAATTTCCTTTTTTCTCATCTAAGTTTTTATTTTATAGTTTCAAATTAGTTATGTTGTTAGTATTTTTATTAAATGTGGGTACGTTGATATCCTTTTTTCTCATCTAAATTTTTATTTTATAGCTTCAAATTAATTATGTTAGCTAGTATTTTTATTAATTGTGGTTACATTAATTTCTTTTTTTTTTATCTAATTTTTTATTTTATAGTTTTAAATGTTGTTAGTATTTTTATTAAATGTAAATATATTAATTTTATTTTCATTTAAATTTTTATTTTATAGTTTTAAATGAAAGATGTTTCTTTTTAATATTTTTTATATAAATGGATAGAATTTGAAATATCAAGTATTTTGTATTTTTAAATCATGTTTATTTTGTCATATTTTTATAATCTAATTATAAAATTAGTATAGATTCATTTTAATCACCAATTTAGCAAGCTTTTAAAGAAATCAAATCTTTTAAGATGCAAATATTTTTAAAATGCAAAAACTTGAAAAGATATTTACAACTCCAGAGAATTGGTTCCCCTAGCCCATATATATATATATATATATATATATATATATATATATATGGACTCAAGTTTTGAAAATCCCCTTGATGTAGTGTGGACTACAGAGATTACACTTTCATGGATGGATTTGATACAAAATTATCATAAAAATATATGTGAAAAGCAACTTAGTGAGATTATTTCAAATGTTTTAATTATAAGATTTTTCTTTTTTTTAATTGTTTTATATAATATATAAATGGCTTATATATAATATTTTTTAAATTTTACATATTAATTTTATATTAAAAATTAAACAAATTGCATATCTTAATTTGATTAAGAAATATTATTTTTATTTTTATTTTTCAATTACTTTTTATTTTTCAATTACTTTATTTAAATTGAAATTATAAATTATTTCAATTTATAATTTTGAAATAATTTGATTAACATAAATATTTAAATAGTATATTTAAATGCTGTATTGAAATATTTTAAAAAGTATAAGAATTATATATCATAGTGAAAAAAATAAAATATAATGTTTTTTTTTTTTTAATTAATATAAAAATATGTGAAGTTAATATAAACTATTTTTGAATCACATTATTATTAAAGAGCCAAGGCTTTTCTAACTAGCCATTTGATTGCTAAGTCTATGAAAACATGCATACTCTTCTCCCCTCTAGTTTTGAACCTGTGAGTTCTTAGAAGGAAACACATGCTCTTAACCATTAGAAGCACTCAAGTTGTATAATGAAAATAAGAGTGAGATATTTTTACCAGAACACTTTCTTACCAACCTCTTATATTTATTTTGTTTTTAATTATAACCAACATAGTTTTTGTTTATTTAAAAAATATTTTAATTTAATTTTAAAAGGAATAAGTGTCAACTCCATATTTAACATATACAAAATGGCACATAACTCTTAATAGTAAAATGCACCCAATTACTATACAAATTATCAAATAATAAACTAGAAATTGCACCATATGTTGCAAAAGAAACGTGTAAGCCAATAGCATAGGAAAGAGTAGCCTATAAGAAATAAGAAGGCAATAGTATAGGAAAGAGTAGCCTAGAAGAAATAAGATGTTGTAGAGAACAAGTCATCCTGAAGGAATGAAAGGAAAACTTTGCTTCCATGGAAGCTAGTAATGGAGGTTTCAAAGATATTGATGATAAGAGTTATCAACCAAAAAATTTTGTTATAGATTTTGAAATAGGAAATTTGGTCTGAAAACATATATGTAAACCAAGATAATATGTTCACATATATACAAATTTTGTTATAGATATTGAAATAGGAAATTGAGAGTGAAAATCCTTTGGTGATTAATAATCCAGCAGGTAACTCAAATAAGATATTTTAAATACATTCAAGTAAAATCTATCTAGCATAAATATAAATAAAGAGAATTTTTATTAACAAAAATAGAGTTTACTTCAAGTTCATCTACATATTTGAGCACCAATTGCATGCTTATCATAAATTGTATATGAAGAACAATAGTCTTGGTATACAGAAAGTGAATGTCACTTTAATATGGAAACATTTTTGGAAGGAGATATTGTTCTTTATGGTATGGTTTATTTTATTTCTTGGTGTCTATTTTGTTTATCTTATTAAAATATTTTACACATCCTAGGTTATTCTAAATTGATAAAGAGTATAGAATTATTCGGGTAGTGTTCTATGTGCACTAAAATTCCCATGAGGTCCATCACAATGTATGAGGTTCATTGCAACCTTGGATATATTCTATGAGTTGTTGTGATTTTTTGCTTGTGGCTACAACTTAGTTTTGGTTTTCACCTAGTTATCATGATTCAAAACTTTGTTATCATCTTAGATCATTATAGCATTATATATATTATGTGAGCTAATGTGATGTTTTGTTTGTCACAATGATTCAAAAATTAGTTATCATACCACAATATTGACTTTCTTGTTGTCTGTTTTGTTTATGAACCCCTTAAAAAAATAGTGGAACATTTGATTTTACAGTCCCAACATGGGCGGGGGTTTCAAAAATTGGAGAGTAAATTGAGTGGTTATTGTTAGAAATTGCTATATAAGATGGGAAATTTGGATGGTTTGTAGACAATATGGATGTCATAACATTAATTTTTTAGATATTAAGAAATACTACTAATCAATAATAAAACAATTGTAACACAAATAATATATAACATAAAAAACCATATATTTTTGGAATAATAAAATAGTTGTAACAAAAATAATATAGAACAAGAAAAAATATGTATATTTGGATGTATAAAAATTTGGATACATTTTATTAAGTGAAATTTTAAAAGAATAATGGTTATAAGCATTAATTTTTTTTATTATTAAATAATTAGTTTAGATCTATGTTATTGATGAGAGAGATCAATGAGGTTTGCATATCAAGACATTTGATCCCTCTTGGCTCTTGGTAGATCGAGAGTTAAGCCATTTTAATTCCCCCTTTTAGATAAACCACATTCCACATGAATACCATAAGTCAATACCATGGGTTGTTTTTATAGTTTAGTAAATAATTTTATTAAATATTTAGTTTAGATCTATATTCTTGATGAGAGGGATCAATGACGTTTGCATATCAAGACATTTGATCCCTCTTGGCTCTTGGTAGATCTAGAGTTAGACCATCTTAATTCCCCCTTTAGATAAACCACATTCCACATGAATACCATGAGTCAATACCATGGGTTGTTTTTATAGTTTAGTATTATTTTTATTTTTTATTTGACCTAGTCAAAACGTTCATTACAATATGTCAATCTTCTTATTTAATTTCCTTTTATTTTGATTTTTGTGTAATTTGACAAAGTCACCAAAACCTAAATTCAATCACTTATTAAAAAAAAGCTAACATTATAAAAAAAAAATATGAAAATTTTACTTGTGAATTTAATGGCCTAAAACATTTCAATCGTCTAACATTTGATACATAATACATTTCAATAAAAAAAAATAACAAATTATGAAAAATACCATATTATAAATAATATCCATATCAACCATATTTACTAACATAATAATAAATTCATTTTCAAATATATATATATATAGATGTTGACGTAGCAACTGTAGAAGGTTAAAAGAGTTTTACGGTTCAGATTCTCAGCACGCCTGATGTCGATATCACTCTCCTTGAGTAATATCGACATCAGGCGTGTTGAGAATCTGATGTTGAGTGATATCGACATGAGGCGTGCTGAGAATCTGAACCGTAAAACCCTTTCAACTTTCCACAGTTGCTACGTCAACATCAATGTTTATTGGAATAATACGAAGCAATGATGTGATTTGTGGTTGTAAAGGTGACCACGGGGCTTTTCGTACGGAGTTTTGACTTAACCTTCCGCTTGGGCATACAGTGGTTGAGCATATGATTGAGAAGATCAATAATCAATTAGGTCCTGAGATGGCATTTTATTCTTAGAGCAATGGATTTTATCAAATTGCCAACCTAATCCATCATAATTATTCAAATAGGATTTTGTTATTAATTTAATATTTGATTTCGTCTTAATTCATCCTGTTCATTCAAGTAGGAATTTTGCTTTTTACTATCTGTGTTAATTCATCATGATCATTCAAATAGGATTTTGTTTTTTACTATCTGATGTTTTTATTATAATATATATATATATATATATATATATATATAATTTTGAATTATGAAGGAAAACTTAAAAATTAAATTTATAAAAAAGGACAGACATCTAATTACAATAGAAGTTGATCATCTATCTCTTTCATTTTCTTTTCCTCCAACTTTAATTTTTTAAAATTGCTATACTTGCTATAATTTTTTAAAACTGTTATACTTCACCAAAATTTACATCAGAGTTATTTGAAAAAAAAAATGTTTAAAAAGTATTAAAAAAATCAAAACCAATTAATATATATATATATATATATATATATATATCAAAATTTAACCAAATACTAACAACTAAGAAAAAAAATATTTTTTGTCCAATGACTTTTGTTCAACGGAAATGAATTTTCTTTAAATATTATCATACCCATTCAACAAGAACCACCTTTTTTTGTTGTACTATAATATCTCTTTTCACAACAAAATTTCACATTTTCTCAAGTAACCACTATCTTATTTTTGTTAATTCATGAAAATAATTTATTTTCAAAAAACTACATTATCATGCATTAATGAATTCCTCAAATACCATGACCATGATGCATGAATTTCACTCCAATCAGATTTAGTTGATTACTTGCACTTTCACAAGTGGATATTCTTATATTTTTTTGAAGTCATTTGTATGGTTAAATCACTCAATTTTATGCCAATTTAATTCACATTTGAATTGAGCTCAAAATTTACTAGATTCCAAGTATAATTGGTACACAGTTATATAGTAATGTACACTTTATTAGAAAACCCAAGATATGAAAAAATATTATTTTTAGCAATTATTTTCCAAACTAAAAACAAGCATAAGTTCATACACAAAGAGAAACTTTATCTTAAAATGAAAAGGACAATAATAAAGAATAATTTATATATACATTTATACAGTAATGCACACCTTACTAACAAACTCAAGATATGAAAAATATCATCCTCGTCAACTACTTTCCAAACCAAACTAAAAACAAGCATAAGTTCCTGTACCAAAAAAAAACTTCATCTTAAAATGAAGAGGAACAATAATAAGTGGTTGCCAACATAGTTTTCACTATTAAACCATAAGCATTCCCATACACATTTACATTGGAATGCACACTTCACAAAAAAACTCAAGATATGAAAAAATATAATCAGTATCAACTATTTTCTAAAGTAAAATCAAGCTACACATAGAGAAACATCATCTTAAAATGAAGAGGAAAAATAATAAATGGTTACCAACATAGTTTTCACTATTGAACCATAAGCATTCCCAATTAATTGTTGCCTCAAACTATTGAACCATAGGCATTCTCAATTAATTGTTGCTTCAAACTCATAAACTCTTGATAGTCTAAGTGATAATAGTGATGTAAGGACAAGCATCAAAACTAACTAGATTACTAACTTGCTAAATATTTTGAGTGGTAATTTCATAATAAGATAAAATATTTTTTAGTGATAAATATTTTATTGTTAAATTCTTGATAAAGTATATAAACATATATTCTTATTTTTAATTTTCTTAAAACCTTATTGATATAATTACATATATATACATTTGGAAAGCTTCTTTAATATGTTTTACATTTTTTTTTTAATTTAATTTTTTGATGTGATATGTTGTGTGGAGAAAGATAGCTTGGAAAATGATTTGAATAGAGGATGTTAGTAATCCTCAACTAATTCCTCTTTCAGAATTTGAAAAAAATGTCTTATGTGTGCTTAAGAGTTCGAGTTCTCTTGCAAATTATCAAGTCTCATGAGTGTTTTTCATGTTAATTTATGAACAAATTAACATAAAATAAAGGCTGAAAAACAAAAAATAAAAGTACAATACATCACCATAAAACACATCAACACGGGTATTTGATGAAGGTGTTCACCCCTCCTGGGCTACATCTCCTTGGTCCAACTTCCATGGCTTGGGTCTTTATATTATGCTCAAATTTGCAAAATGACCTATTTACAATGTTTTTTTTCTCCTAAAACCTACACCAATGAGTCCGGAATGCCAAAAAATGGTCATCTAGCTTCTTTCGACACCTGATTTGGCTGAAAACTCCAAAATTTATGACCTTTTCAATTTTTCCCACAATTTCTGGCCTAAATTTAGCTAACTGGAGTTAAATCCGACTAGCTGGAGTTAAACTAGCAGTTCTGCCAAATTTGGTGGTCTGCCAAACTAATCATTTTTAGCCTATTTTAATTCGCATTAACTTAATTGAGTGTGTTTAGCGCTAATTAACCCCGCTTAGCCACTAAACTCGGTGCTAGGTGCTAATTATGGTTTAACATTAATAAATGATGGATTATTGTTAATTAACCTTTGGATTAATGTTAAATCCATGTTTAAGGTTTGAGCGCTCTCCGGTAGCTTCATTGGTCACAGGCTTTGGTCGTATGTGTTGGGGGCTAGCCCCCTCTCCCCCCGATGGCATATGTTGGATGTGGAGCCTGATTATCTTGTTTATTTTGTATCACAATGTTGGAACCCTGTACCTTAATGGGGGTGGAAACACTGCCCGTAATTAAACGCTGCTTAGGGGCTCCAGGGGGGCTGCAACTTTATGGAACCCCCCCCCTGGCAGGGGGTTTTCGAAGCTAAAAACAGATGTAAAATTTCCTTGTAAATTTTCTAACAACTGGTATCAAAGCCGAAGGTCTATTTGGCTGATAAACTCGCAGGAAAGAAGGGTTCATGGTTCGAGTGGGAGCAATGGCGGAAGATGGTAAGTTTAGGGTCGAGAAATTTAACGGCCAAAACTTCCCACTGTGGAAGATGCAGATGGAAGATTATATGTATCAAAAAGATTTGTACCTACCATTGAGGGGAAAAACAAAGAAGCCGATGGCTATGATAGACATAGAATGAGAGATTCTTGATAGAAAGGCACTCGGAACAGTACGGTTGTGCCTCGCGGCGTCGGTAGCCTTCAATATTTCGAAGGAAACAACAATAGAGGGTTTGATTAAGGCGTTGGCGAAATTATATGAAAAACCCTCGGCCTCAAACAATGTATTTCTTATGAAACGTTTATTTAATATGAAGATGTCAGAAGGTGGATCTGTTGCAGACCATTTAAATGATTTTAATACAGTTACCAGTCAATTAAGTTCTGTAGGGGTAAACTTTGATGATGAAGTTAGGGCTCTTTTATTTCCGTGCTCATTTCCAGAAAGTTGGAATGGTTTAGTTATGGACATTAGTAACTCTTTCTCTGGATCTAGTACTTTAAATTTTGATGATGTTTTCGATGTTATCCTTAGCGAGGAAATGCGACGGAAAAGCTCTGGTGAGACATCGGGTAATTCTTTGAGTGTAGAGTCTAGGGGAAGAAGAATGGAAAGGGGAAAGAGCTCGGGATATCGCAGTAAATCAAGGAAAGGTAGATCCAAGTCTAGATCGGGGATAGTGTGCTGGAAATCTGGAAAGAAAGGACAACTGAAGAAATAATGTAGATCTCGGAAGGGAAAAGAAGGAGACGCATAGTAAGAAAACAACCATGAAGCAAATGTGATAGGTGATGTGTTACAAGATGCTTTGATTCTTTCTTTCGAAAATGTTACTGATTCTTGGGTTGTAGATTCAGGGGCCTCATTCCATGCTACACCTGATAAGAAATATTTTCATGACTATGTTCAAGGATATTTTGGACAAGTCCGTTTGGGTGATGATAAACCCTGTAAAATTGTTGGAATGGGTAAGGTTCTTGTAAAACAATAGAATGGAAACCAATGGCTATTAAAGGAGGTAAGACATGTTCCAGATCTGAAGAAAAATCTTGTTTCAACAGGGCAGTTAGGCAGTGAAGGTTGTGTGACAACTTTCATAGA
Organism: Pinus albicaulis; assembly: GCA_034641835.2. Taxonomy (NCBI): domain Eukaryota; kingdom Viridiplantae; phylum Streptophyta; class Pinopsida; order Pinales; family Pinaceae; genus Pinus; species Pinus albicaulis. The sequence goes on from CM076570.1 coordinate 409,740,221, forward strand.
TAAAACTTGGAAGGTCACCAAAGGAGCGCTAGTAATATAAAAAGGGGAAAAGTTTGGTACATTATATTTATGCAATGGTATTTCTAACTCTATTAATGCTTTAACTTCCAAAGGAGCGGATGCAACATTATGGCATCATAGACTCAGACATATGAGTGAGAAAGGGATGAAGATTATTCACTCAATAAATTTGTTGCCAGGTTTGAAGAATGTTGATTTGGATTTCTGTGAGAATTGATTTATGGAAAATAGAAGAGAGTCATATTTCTCAGAGTTGGGAAAGAAAATAAGAGCGTAAAATTAGAGCTTGTGCATACGGATGTATGGGGACCTGCTCAGGTATCATCTCTTGGTGGCTTTCGTTATTATGTTAATTTTATTAATGATGCAACTAGAAAAACTTGGATTTATTGTATTCAAAATAAATCTGATGTATTTGATACTTTCAAGAAATGGAAAGCTTTGGTTGATATTGAGACAGGAAAGAAGTTGAAGTGTCTCAGATCAGACAATGGACGTGAATATTGCAACAAAGAGTTTGATAGGTACTGTTCAGAAAATGGAATACGCAGAGAGAAGACAGTTCCAAGAACACCACAAGGAAACGGTGTGTCAGAAAGGATGAACAAAACAATCATGGAGCATGCAAGGTGCATGAGATTGCATGCAGGATTACCTTTACAATTTTGGGCAGATGCTGTAGATACTGATGTTTATTTAATAAACAGAGGGCCTTCAAGTTCCTTGGATGGTGGTATTCCAGAGGAAGCATGGAAAGGTAAAAAGGTAAACTACTCTTTTTAAAGCCTTTTGGCTGTGAGGCCTTTGTCCATATTAATAAAGAAAACAAAACAAAGCTTGAGGAAAAATCAAAGAAATGTACCTTTATTGGATATGGTGTTAATGATTTTGGTTATCGCTTATATGATTATGAAAATCAAAAAATAATTAGGAGAAGAGATGTAATATTCAATGAAAACGTATTGTATAAGAATCAGTTACAGGAAAAGAAACAGGAAAAAGAAAAAAAATAATACAGAGTTCTTGATGAGATCATATAAAAAGTAAAGGTGTCTAAAAATAATAATAATCAACAGCCACAGCAACAACAACCACCACAACAGCAACAGGCACCTCAAACACCTGAAAGTGGTGTTAGAAGATCTACCAGGATAAGTAGACCCCCTAAACGATACTCTCCTTCATTATATTATTTATTGTTGACTGTTTTTGGTGAACCTGAATGTTATGAAGAAGCAATGTAGGTTGAAAGGAGGAAGAAGTGGGAGCTAGCCATGGAAGAAGAGATGGACTCCTTAATGCATAACCAGACTTGGGACTTAGTCAGGTTTCCTGCAGGTAAAACTACAATGCAGAATAAATGGGTTTACAAGATGAAGGAAGAAGATGGAGGAAAACAGAGGTACAAAGCTAGACTTGTGGTGAAGGGGTTTTCACAGAAGAAAGGTATTGATCTTGATGAAATATTTTCTCCTGTTGTTAAGATGAATTCAATAAGAACTATTTTAAGTCTTGTAGCAGCGGAAGATTTACATCTTGAACAGTTAGATGTAAAGACAACATTTTTCCATGGAGATTTGGAGGAAGAGATCTATATGGAGCAACTAGAGGGATATGAGGTCAAAGGGAAGGAAAAATTAGTGTGCAGGTTAAAGAAGAGCTTGTATGGCTTAAAACAGGCTCCAAGGCAGTGGTATCTAAAATTTGATAGATTTATGTCTGAACAAGGTTATACTAGATGTCACTTTGATCATTGTGTTTATATGAAAAAGAAAAATGATGGCAGCTACATTATATTGTTATTGTATGTAGATGACATGATTTTTGTAGGGTCTAACATGCAGGAAATAAATGTGCTCAAAAGAAAATTGGAAAATTCATTTGCAATGAAGGATTTGGGAGCTGCAAAAAAAATCCTTGGTATGAGAATAAGTAGAGACAGGAAAAATCGCAAATTAACACTGTCTCAGAATGAGTACATACAAAGGGTGCTGAAAAGATTTAATATGCAGAAGGCAAAACTAGTTAGTACACCTTTTGCTAGCCATTTCAAACTTAGTAAGGAGATGTGCCCCAAGACCTAAGAAGAAATGGACTATATGTCTAAAATTCCATATGCATTAGTAGTTGGAAGCTTAATGTATGCAATGTTCTGCACAAGGCCTAATATTGCACATGCAGTGGGAGTTGTAAGAAGGTACATGAACAATCCAGGAAAGAACATTGGATGGAAGTGAAATGGATTCTCAGATATTTGAGAGGTACCACAAATCAAGCATTATTCTTTGTTGGTTCAAACATTGCTCTACAGGGATATGTTGATGCAGATATGGCAAGTGATAGAGATAACAGGAGGAGCACTATAGGATATGTTTTTACTATAGGTGGAAAATTCGTCAGTTGGGTTTCAAAAATCCAAAGTGTTGTTGCACTTTCAACAATAGAAGCAGAGTATGTTGCTTCTACAGAGGCTAGTAAAGAAATGATTTGGTTACAAAGGTTTATGGATGAATTGGGTAAGAAGCATGAGATGGGCACGTTATACAGTGATAGACAAAGTGCCATTCATCTTGCAAAGAACTCAACATTTCATTCTAGGACTAAACACATACAGCTCAAGTACCATTTCATACGGTCAGTATTGGAAGATGGACAGTTGAAGCTGGAAAAGATACACACTAGCCAGAATCCTGCAGATATGCTAACAAAAGTTGTAACCAAGGAGAAACTGACAATATGCTCAGTTTCAATTGGTCTTCAAGGATGATGATGAAGATGAGAAACAGCCAGGTCCAAAGAGGAGTCATTGTCCAGCAAATGAAGCAGTGGTGGAGTTGCTACAATTAGTCTCCAAGTGGGAGATTGTTGGATGCGGAGCCTAATTATCTTGATTATTTTGTATCAGAGCGTTGGACCCCTGTACCTTAATGGGGGCAGCAACACCTCCCGTAATTAAACGTTGCCTAGGGGGTCTTGGGGGGGGGGGTTGGGCAGCTGCGACTTTATGGAGGCCCCCCCCTGGCAGGGGGTTTTAGGGGCAGCACCCCCGAAGCTAAAAATAGATGTAAAATTTCCTTGTAAAAGTATAGTAATTTATAGTCAATCAGGGCCATTCATTAGGTGAATGATCTGATGGTAGAAGTTATGTTTAGTTTAGGGTTTATTGCCCTAGAAGGCAACCCCTCACTTTGTATGAGGGTATTGTATTACGGCTGTGTATTGTATGTGTATTCTCAAAATGAGAAACAGATACAGATATTGTGAGAGAGAACAGAGGATATTACAGCGGATCTGTTGTAGGTTGTGTCTCTTCATTTTGCTGGATAATAGAAAGGAGGGACTGGCTATTCGGGGTGGAAGTAGCCCAAACTGGGTGAACCATGTATATTTGTGTCTCTCTGATTTTATGTGTTTTGTGTGCTTGTGTTTTATGCATATTTTATATGTTTCATTGCTCTGTAATATATATAATTTTCTAACAGCATACATTTAAAACTTTAAATACATGTGCAATACAATATATGTTAATACCTTTCGTGTGGCATGGTGGTAGTTGGTGCGCTTGTTGCATGAGAGGTTGGGGGGTCGAACCCTAGCATCTCCGCCCAAAATTCAAACAAACTTTTTCACGACACCACCATTGAGGGGGGCACATGGTGGACCTAGGCTACACCGCGTGTCCTCTCCCCATTGAACCAAATTTAACACAATCACAAATTTCCACATAACCCAAAAATTCAACCAATACAATGTTTCCACTTGGCAGTCCATTATTCGCTGGAGGAAAATGACAAAAATTCGACCCTGCCCTTTCATCATGCCACATCAGTAGTACAAACTGCTGAATAGGCATCCTGTCACCATTTTTTTGCATGTTTATGCAAACAGACATAACTCATTTCTCGGAGCATAGAGATTCCATTTTTTTTCAAAACGAAGTGTGCCAGATTTAGAACAATGAGAACTACACAATCGTTTAGGGTTCGTGCCATTCTTAGAACTTTGATTTTCGAGCATAAAACTGACCACCTGATTGTTCCTCCCCACTGGAAGCCTTTTGGACCCCAAAATCTCTTTAATTATTGAACATGTGGATGAGGGTATAGTTCCCTCACCCTTCTAGTCTCAATCCACTGGAATTTTCCCAATTTTCCCAATTTCGAACTAGTCTTTTTCCTTTATTCTGGAGGCCCTGTCTTGCTATTGTAAACACTGTCATACTGCAATTTCTCTGAATTTGCAGAATAGCAAGCTTTTGAAAAAACAAACTTTTTTCCACCTTGGTCGTTAATCAAAGGAAACTTGAAAATTGTCTCACCTCGAACACTGTCGACATGGTGATTTTTAGCTTGTCTTGCCTTGTGCTTGCATCGACTTTTGACCAAGTGTTTTCGCCATTGCCATGTAGTACCATTTTGAAACCAAAAACAAGTAATTGTGGTACCTATTCCCTCTTTGTCAAATTGTTTTGGCACTTTCTCTTTGACCTTTGCACTCTCTTGCACCGGCATCTTGTTTACTTCACCGTTCAACACTGATGTTGATTGTTGAAAATCTTTCACATCTTGTTTACCTCTTTCCAAATGCAACATGTTAAAGCCCTTAAACATCTTATTACAAACATTAGCAACTTCAATGAAATAAAATTTTTCATTTGATGCGTCTTTTTGAAAGGTCTCATTCAAAACATCACTATTCTTGAACATTAACAAAGCCAAATTTTGAGTTGTATTCACTATTCTCTTCATTTGGGCCTGCATGTATAAGAGACAAACTTTTGTTTTAAAAGTAACTGCAATTAATTCATCTGCATCATGACACTGCTGTTTCATCCTATCATAAAGATAAGGACTTCCCAAAACAATACCTGAAATCTCAAGTGGCACTACGCCAAGTTTAACTTCGACAATAAAGTTTGAATTCAAGAGAGTGATAAGATGACCCCATTACAATCAACCGAATGTGTCGGAATTGACTTACCAAATCTAGAGATCATTGGAGTATGCACGTACTTGCTCTGTGGTTGACACTTTGGATACCCATCAGCGGTTAGATCTTCTCCCACAACTTCCACTTCAAATTAATTATGTTAATAGGATTATTCTTTATTAAATTTCGACCTACATTAATCTATTTTTTCTCATCAAATTTTTTATTTTATAGATGTAAATTAAAGATATTATTTATTTTCCTAGTCTCTTTTATATTAATTGATGGAATTTGAAATATTAACTATCTTGCATCACTAAATAGTTTTTTTTTAACACTTCCCTAATATAATTATAAAATCGGTTTAGATACATCTCAAGCATCAATCTAAAAAGTGCCTAGAGAGGTCAATTCTTTTGAGGTGAAAACCTTTTTAGATTGCAAAATTTGAAAAAAAAAAAATTGCAGCTTCATAGATTTGGTTCCCCTTACCCATACATGTTTATATTGGATGTTTGTGTCTATTGTTTTTCATTGTTTAAATTGCATTTTTGAATGCTAAATGGATTCATGCTTTGAAAATCCCCTTGGTTACTTAGATTTTGTAGACTACATAGAGTAAACTCTCATTGTTGAATTTCATACAAAATTGACTTAAAAATGGGTCAAAAATGTAAAATAGTGAAACTTCTTGAAATGTTTTAACCATAAGATTATATTTTTCCAATTGTTTTTTTAAAGCAAAGTTTGTATTTCCTCATAAAAGAAAAGTTTCCAATACATAGTTCATACATCCACTATCGCTATCATTTGCTACAGATGGTCTCAATCTCCTCAATGAGAATGAAACCAGATATTTTGACCATCTCTAAATAGAGTAATTAGTGTAAATCTATAAAAAAATAAACATTTGCAACACAACCAGAATATCTACAATATCATCATACCACAAAAAACTATCGACGATCATTTGGAAAAGTAGAAATCAAAAGAACATGTATCATGTATTTTTCCCACTTACTATATATTTATCGTATGAATAAAATTACACACTCTATCCTATATAATTACTTCTCTTACTTCTCTATACAATTACCATACAAATTATCAAATAATAAATTGTCTCATATATCCATCCAAATAACAGATTATAAAATTTATTAAATAAAAAGTAATATCCATATATCAAATTTACTCATGTAATTCACATATTTACTAGCTTTTCAATTCATTAGATCCTATAAAAAGCAAGTTGCTGTCGTGTTGTCCTCTACCTCCTCTTCTTTAGCTGTGATCGATTAGTCTTCCCTTTGGCTGCTTAGAATCTGAACCGTAAAACTCTTCCAACCTTCCACAGTGGCTACGTCAACATCAATGTTTGATGGAATAATATTAAGCTATGATGTATTTTTGGTTTCCAAGGTGACCTTTGGCTAAATTATGTATTTATTCTATAATATTTGTTATTTTTCCTTCATTATTATATTTATATTTAAACAATAAATATTTATTGCAGGGACTATAGTAATCATTTTTTTTTGGCTAGCATTAGTTCTTGTTGAAATTAACCCAAAGTATTTTCCCGATTCATAAAACAAACTGTTTATTCAACCTATAAGATCATCGCATGTTATTTGTGGCCAATGTCTAGTTTTGTGGTCTTATTTGGCCTCTTCCCTAGGCATATGTTTATATGCTTGGTATATTCTTCACTTATTCCTTAAGACTTAAGGGTTTGCACCATTGGTATTTTCTCAACTCGCAGTTACTCTAACTAATGCTAGCATTAATGGATTAGCATTAAATGCTTAATTTAATTACCTTGCGGAATTCACCTTACTTCATATCGATGGAGTCGACTATTAATGGACTAGCCACTTGTATATGATACCATGTGTCATCTCTATACAGTAGCAAGTTTTGGTGAATGGATAATGCCAGTGGTCCTGTGCAACCCAACCTGTCTTTCTTTCCTTAACCTAGCGAAGATTTCCAGGTTTTTGTGCTCTAACCCTAGTCTTTGCTCCTGCTACTGGCATGGCATATGGATATAGATCTTGAAGGTCTGCTACTGGCATGGGGTATGGATGTAGATCTCGAAGGTCATTTGGATCTCGTTAAAGTTATGGATCTTGAAATGTCAGATATGTCGCTGGTGTTGGATCAACAGAATCAAGAGCATGATCAGAAGACTCAATAGCATAATCAAAATAATTCTTTATTCGTAGCGAATTTCGCAAGACAAGAATATTGGGTTCAGTTGAGCAATGAATATCCCTATTTTGCAGTGGAGTCAAAGGCGACGAACCTGGCACGCTCAGAACACAAACGTTGTCATCTCAGCCGGCTGCTACAATGCCATACACAAATTCTCCACCGATCCCGCCTGCCTCTGCTCCGTCATGCTCTCCAAAACAGCCAAAGCTACAGGGATCGATGTTGCTGTCGCCATATCTATTCCCCAGCGTTTCCAATTCATCGACAGACCTATTGGTAACAAATGTGGAGGTAAGATAACACTAGATTTATCATTTTCTATATGCATTCTTTCACTTCATTTTTTATTTTAATGACAATAATTCTAACTATGATGTTTTTTGGTTGGCATCTTACACTGTGTCGTAAAGATATCAACAATGGGCCTTCCAGCTTACATGAACAAGAACAATTTAATGCAAGCTAGTTCTTTGAAATGAGCATTTTACAAAAAAAATTCAGAAAATGAATTACACTAAACTCCTACGGGAAGACGACCACTTACTATTCCTTCTCCAATGGACAGGATAGTTCACCACTTGCCTGCTGATTGAGATCCCGCGCCGATTCATTTCTTCTTCCATCCCACCTCTTCAAGCAGCCCATGGTGGCAAGGATGCCCCGCTAGCCCATTTATCCTTTTCCCAACCAGTAGGATGAGCTCTTCAGGTTCACAATGCACTGAAGGTTCACAGTGCGCTCGTTGTTGGTAACTCCAGGTGTGCCCGAGTGGAGAATAGCGAACTAAACCCACCCTGGCCTATCGAGATTATATCGCGTTATGTGGTGTGTTTCGACTGAGTAATGTGTACCCTGATCAATTTTTTCTCTCCCAATCACTGCCCTAACTACTATATGCTTCTTCCCACTGCTTTCCTGCTGATTGAGATCCCACACTGGTTCATTTCTTCTTCCATCCCACCTCTTCAATTAGCCCATGGTGGAAAGGATGCCCCACTAGCCCATTTATCCTTTTCCCAACTAGTAGGACGATCTCTTTAGGTTCACAGTGCGCTCGCTATTGGTAACTCCCGGTGTGCCCGAGTGGAGAGCAGTGAACTAAACCCACCCTAGACTGCCGAGATTAGATTGCATTATGTGGTGTGTTTCGACTGAATAATGTGTACCCTGATCAATGTCTTTTCTCCCAATCAATGCCCTAACTGCTATGTGCTTCTGCCCACCGCTTGCCTGCTAATTGAGATCTTGCACTGGTTCATTTCTTCTTCCAACCCACCTCTTCAAGCATCCCATGGTGGCAAGGATGCCCCGCTAGCCCATTTATCCTTTTCCCAACCAGCAGGACGAGCTCTTCTAGTTCACAGTGCACTAAAGGTTCATAGTGCACTCCGTTCTTTTTTTTTTTAACGATTCTTTTTGTTTGCCATAGTAATGATGTTCCTCCTGATAGTCCAGCTATGAATACATACCTTCATCTAAGAAATACATTCCAACGATTCTTCGTGTTGTCTATGCAGAATCTACCTCTATCTCTAGTGGCATTTATGCATGAAAAATGTAAGAAACATGGCACACTCATTTTGACGCGTGATAGATCTTCATTTTTTCTGGTATCAGCATCTTTATGCAACCAAATTTTTAAGCTTTGTGTATTATATTACATAATTTTAAAATATATTAAATTTAAGCTGCATGGCACACAGTTAGAAACTAAGTGCATGGTTTGACACAGCTAGAAACTAGTGGAACATGCAAGCAAAATATTAGTCAATACCTTTGCAATGTGATAAATATGTGATCCTTCGTGTGCCAGTGCATATTGGAATATGAGTTTCCAATATCTTGCTCTGAAATTCGAATGCAGAAAATTCATGGGAAACCTCAGTAGCCTTTGGAAAGCTAAGAGTTTGACCTTGTCATCTTCATCATGGATCTTCACAAATACCACAAACTAAAACTCTGCTACAAAAATACAAAAAGAATTAAGAGTATGTACAATGAGTCATGTCCTGCTTCAGAGAAGATTCATCATGATTTACAACTTAAGCTTATGACTATTTTTACTCTGTTATGGACAATTTTAAGACGAAATTTGCAATTCCCATCAAAGCAAGGATTTTGAATTCCATGAAAAAAAAATGGTTTTTATTGTATTTGAAGCAGCCACTGAATAGATTCAGATTTTGTTCCTCTCTTTTCTTCAACATTAACGTCTACATATGTCTTTTCAAAATTCTATCAGAGGTAAACCCTCGTTTAGGGAATGAAAATATTAAATAAAAATATATTCCACCTTTTTCATCTACTTCAGGGGGCTCAATTTTCAGTGACAGATAAAAATCAGATCTTTTGACTCGGACACTTGAGTCCTTAAGGATGTTGGTTATTACATCATGAATGGCCTCTGGGGGCCACAGTTGTAGGGTGTCATGTCCTTTCATATTGTTTTCCATAAGTGACCGGAGTTTCCCTAACAGTGTGAAAAATATTACTTCTTTACATATGTGAATTTATTCCAGCGGGGAAAATTAGTATTCACTGCCATCAATCATAGCTCTAGATTGTGCCACATTTGTATTCATAAGTTAAAATAAAATGGAGACTACTTTATAACAACCATGCCAGAAGCATTAAGAACAAATTGTTAGTCGAGAACTTACAAGCTAAGCATTCAAGCCTTAAGAAAGCCGAATCAGAATGAGTATCCACAATCTTTGATGCACAGCTCGTGACTATTGCTAGAGGGCTTGACCTATAGGCTGCTTCAAATATTTGCAATGCTGCATTTAGGGCTGCATGAAAGGAAAAATCATGTCAGATATTTCATGTTGAAACTAAAGATTCACATACCTGGAAACTCCATGTTGACTTTAAACAAAAAGGCCACAAACTGGTGAAAGCATATCAGAGGTCAAGTACATCACAAGACTCTAATTTATAGAGAAAGAAACAATTGATCCATTTCTAGTTTTTAATATTTGAATTATATTAGGAATCGTTAGCTAAACAAATACATGGAAACCGTTAAACAAACACTAAACCATTTGATAACGTAGTTGGAGTAGCTGCATATATAAATCTCTCCATATTGATCTATTTATTCGCTTACACTGGAACTTTTTCCACCTAAACTCAAACAACGGCTGGAGAATCCAAACTAAAGCTGGAGGAGAAAGATCGAACTGGGTTGACTTGGACTTCCACTAAAGTTGTCACTTACGCAGCAACAGTAGCATTAATCCTTCAAAATTCAGTTATCTGAGTCCTTTTGGACGTTGTCCACAACAGGATTCAAGGTGGGAGCCAATTAGCTATCTTGAAGCCCAGCCTTTAACTAAGCCAATTAGCTATCTTCCAACCCAGCTCAAGGCAGGGACTTGCTGCCCCGTAGCCTATCTTGTTTTATAATAATTTCCAGTCTAATTTTTTATTATAATAATAATATTTATATTATTATTATTATTATTTACTTTTTTCCATTAACCTATTTTATCTTATTGTAATATTTTTTTTTGATAGCACAGTTATATAATTGTTGAGAACCATTTTTTTAATAAAACTCAATCTGACTCCCTTATTCCACCAAGGTTGTGGTACTTAAACCATATAGTTAATAATCACTCCACCAAAATTGTGGTACTGTTGTGGCCAGCAACAACCCCCCTTCTTATTTAGTATTAGTAGTAATACTAAATAAGTGGGGACCCTTACTCAAAAAATCCAAAAAAATCAATTAGTGATTATTTTCCTTTTTCAATAAGACTTACTATCATAAACTTAGGAGAAAATTCCTTGAAAAATCTAGAAAACTTAAGTTTTATGATAGCTTAGAATTGAATCATTCTTTGAGGAATATCACATCGCAAAAAGGTAAATGAACACCTCTTTATAAGCGGAATTCTAAAAAATGCGATATGAAACTATGCGCTAAAGGAACATTCATCGCATCGCATGCTTAGAATGTTATATCTTACGATGAAAACTTCAAATCACTGATGAGCGATAATATATATCACAAATCGCATATCACAGAAAATATGCTAACGGATGTTTGTCATATATTATGTCTTGCGATCTTGCGATATTGCGATATAGCGATTTCACGATGTTACAATAATTGCGCTATTTGATTCCACGAGATTGCGATCTGCGATATTGCGATTTTGCGATATTGTGAAGCAACTCGCAGATCGCCTTATCGCAGATTGTTAAAGGCTCATTACACGAAGAAAATATTTCCATAAATCGAGACCCCGTTATACACTTTAATGTTAAATTAATGAATTGATTGTCATTCATTAATGAAAAATGGTTTCGTTCTGATTGAAGAGTTATTTCACGTAAGGTAGTATATTTCATATGTCTTCAGCATTTAAAACTTTCCCGTCACCTTTTTCTATCATTATTCTCACTTAATTCGTGAACTGCAGGAGAAAAGAGCTGAGAACTATACAAAGCAGTATTCAGAATAAAATGGGAAAGAAAGACAAGGCTCCAAGTTCGGAAGATAAAGAGATGACGTCCTTATACACAGACACCGCCTGTAACAGAGACGCTGGTATCACTACTTGGGAGGGCATGTATAATCTTCTTGAAGAAGAGAACCCCAGAGTAATGGAGGTTACGGCTACTGCGGGATCACATGGGTCTTCTGAAGCATCTCTTACAGAGCTAGCCTGTTCATTCTTGCACCGAATAGCAGCGAGACCTAGAATTCTTCTGTACACAGATATGATTAAATGGGTGCTGGATAGCACTGATATTTTGGACAGACAGTTTAAGACTCAGGGTCAAGAGCTCATTGGCTCATTTACTCCACAGGATTTGAGACTCATGTATCATTTGCCGGAGCCACAGGCAACTTATAACAAACAATTTATGGAGAAGTTTGCCAAAGAAAATCAAAACCTGGCAGAATGCACCAAGGACTGGTCCAGGAGAGACGAACCACTAAAGAAAGATAAACACGGTATGTATAGTACTGGTTCTCTCACTTCTCCGTATTTCTTTGCTGCTGCTATGCTCTATCGGCTTTTTGAAAAGCCTGACATTAATAAGTTTTCGCCTGAATGGCTTCCGTTGTTGAATGTTGTTGTTAATGCTACCATTGTGGATTGGGCTAAGATACTTTTTGACAACTTAGCCACGGCTATTTTCAATTATCGGTCTAAGATAACTGGTTCTCAGAGGATTTATCCTCCTTTTTATTTATTTTCTTATATGATGGATTCAATCTGTTTTGTTTCTAAATTTCCGTTAATGGGTTGGAAATGGACAATTCAAGATCCCCTGCCCATTCATGTTTATCACAAAGAGTTGTGGGATTCAGAGTTCATTCCCCGTTTTTACAAGATTTTCCATGGCATTATGTTACCCCTGTACAGAATATTGTATGATAAAGATGCTCCAAGGTTTTCTCTTGAAGCAGAGGTAGACATTATACCTGTCGCGAGATGGTTTGGAGAAGAATTATTTACATATGTTAGGGTTTTTGGAAGTTTTGCTTCTCCTCATGTTTTACCATTGTATGTTCCTGATAAACTCATCGCCCGAGAAATTGCTTATCAAACCTGCGGAGAAGGAGGTTTGACTAAAGAGTTGAAAGACAAGAAGAAGGCTATCTGGCCTCAATTTCCTGTGGCCTATGGGGCCTTTTCATTATTTGATGTTGGTCATGCATTTAAAGAAGTAAACAATATTACATGTTTACATTTGTTCAAGTTTCCAAGAAGACCATTCGATCCATATGATGTTGTTAAAAATTTCACTACTGCAGTCAAGATAAGAGTGTTTTCTAAAGAAGAAGATTTGTTTGATGACATGTTCCAAGAAAAAGGCACACTTAAAGAAATTCTACATTCGGCTGAAATACGTTTTCCTCCAGCAGAGTTTCAAGAATTCAAAATATATAGAGAAAGGAGGTTAACTACTATCCCTCTGGATAAATTGCGCTTGGAACCCGTAAGGGAACCAACTCCTAGTGTCAGTCTCAGTAGAAGTTCAGATACAAACAGGTCTAAGTCAAAGTCCAGAAGAGAAATATTTGAACACTCTAAGAGTGAAGGGTCTGTAAAAGATATTGCCCAGTCTAATTAACTCTCACAGCAATAGATTTCAACCTCTCTACAGTTAAATATTCCCCCTCTCATTGTACAGCAATCATCAGTCAGAACTGAATTGGATAAGGAATGGGAAAAATTCAATGATTTGATTAATATTGAAGCACAAAATACACAGACACTTGTGAACAATGTACAAACAGCAATAAATATAGTCACAGGAGCAACTACTAATGTCTCAGAAACAGAACATATTCCTATAACCCCGTCTTTTGAACTCATGCTTAAGATATAGGAAATTCCTCCTCTTGATGTATTCTACAGTCCACAACACAAGGCAGTGGTAAGAAGACAGAGGAAGAAAAGTAAATTGGAAAATGTTCTCTCTCATGATGCAGAACACCTAGATGTTCTATGGAAAGATCCTACTACCAATCCAACAGAAAATCTCACTAAATTATCTCAGATCACAGGAGCTTATGCCTCTGCAGCCATTGACAAAGCATCTGAGGTACGACAATTATTGAATGAGAAAGAATATCAGTTACAGGTCTTGCAACAACAGCTGCAAGAAGCCAATGCTAACAGTGAAGCTCAGAAACAACTTGAAAAATTACAGCAAGATTTTCAACAAATGCAGATTGGATATCAGAACATTTTGGCCGAAAAAGAGAAACAGCTACAGGTTATGCAAGAGACATCCCAAGCTCGCGGAATTTATCACAGAGTCTATTTCCTTAAATGACCAACTACTGCAACAACAAGAAATATTATGCCAAAGAATATTAGAATGGAACTCTTATTGTGAAGAAAGTGATAAAATCACTAATCATGTCGTAGATTTACGACATGATTATGATTTGACTGAAAAAAGAGTTAATGACTATTTGGCTTGGAAAAATACAGAAGAAGGGAAAAGAGCAGGTGCACCTACAATCATCACAAAGAAATACTTTTTAATAATTGGGATGCACAGATCAGGAAGGCAGAGCAAGCGGCAGAAGAAGCAGCCACAACAGCTAGCAGTATTATTGATTGTATAAATGAAAATTTACACAAAGAAAATCTGATCTCTGAAACTACTCCAGGATACCTACCAAAAGCACAGCTATTGCAAATAGAATGGAAACAGAAAGCCCAAGAGAAGGCATAATTGATTAAAGGATTAACAAAGTTAAATTGGGATTCTTACTGGGCATGTCTGGTAAAACCACACAGCCAATGCATGACTCTCGAGTGTATCATCAATTCTGCCGAAAAGATAGCGCCAGTTCTTGCCAATTCCGTCTTCATGGGACAGTTGAAATCTGAATTCGGCTAGCCTATTCTTCTCAGATCAATGTTGAACGCTTGCAATTCCAGAGAACACATTCACAGTTAGTTAGTTGTTAAATTTTAATTTTAGATTTAGTACTAGTTTTGCTTTATTTTTTTCCTAAAAATAGGACGGTCATTTAAACTGTATCTTATATCTTTGTAATAAATTATTTTTAGATTTATTTAGTAGTATTTAAACCCTTCTCATGCATTTAGAGAAGGGTCCTGAAATTTGTCAAAAACTTGTCCTCAGAACATGCACTTTTGCACCCTCCAAGGAGGTTTTGATGAATGAATGGAATAGGATTTATTGATATCTACGTTTAATATCTGCTACTGATGTTGCACTTCTGTACTCTTAGTGGATGTTGAATTAAGAAGAGATAAGTCATTATTGCTTGAAGCTCATGAGTAGAACTAGTTATAAATGGTACTTTTATCTCTTAACTATTTATGCCTCTGTGTTGAAGTGATATTTATGTTCATTTGTTTATGTATTAATGCTTGAATGATTGAGTTATCATTTGGCACTTTTGTACGGTGATAGCCACTTGTTTATGCTTAATGTATGAATAGCTTATTATGCGATATATTTTTCACAACTGTTTTGTCTAAATTTTTATACGAAGTGGTTTATCTTTATTGACTTCTTTTCTTATAACAGTTGAATGATCTTTATTACCAATTTCTATTTGAAATCATTTTAGATCGCATAAAGAAAATATTACATCCCGGGTTTAGTTTAGAATTAGATATTTCTATTTAATTAGATTACAATTTACATGTTATTAGATTAGAATTAGAATAAAAGAATTTCACTTAGGAACTTTCTGAGAAAGGAAATATCAATTCTCAACACACACACACACACATTGGGAAACTGGTCCCATTATCCCCAGTCGGACCCACTACACCAAATGGAAAAGGAGTTGCTAACCAAGGTCCGAACCGGGTGGGTATCCCCCTTGTTGTAGACCCGATTTTTGGGGCTTCAACATATTTGGCACTAGAAGGAGGGCCCCGAACTATGAATGGAAAGTAAGTCAAAATTTAAATACCATTCTGAGAGTAAATCACCCTCACCATATTCTCCGACTTCTCCATGCACATAGAATTTTTAAATCTAGAGCTAGAAGTCGAAAGAACAACAGCCATTGCCACAAACCCTGACTTTTTAGAAGCATCTGCTATTGAACCTCCTGAAGTTGAATCTTTGATTCATAAACTTCAGCGATTTTCAATATCACCTCAACGATCTGATAAATCTCAAGGCTGTGTGACTTCGCAATATAATCCTGCTCATCCTCTTACCAGATTGCAGAGCGAGAAACTTGGCATTCAACCAACAGAGTTACCTCTACCTACAAGGAAGAGAGCAAGGAAGTCACCTAAAGGGTCTGATAGCGAGACTCTTTCATCATGATCATCCATTTCAACCTCTTCATCGCGAAGTCAACCATCCACCCCTCCACTTCAAACTATTGTCCGTCAGTCCACTGGAACTTTCACATCTCCTTCTCAAACATCTGGAATCATAATATCCTCATCTTCCCAATCACAAGGATCATCTTCTGCACTTTCCTCTGTTAGTAGTTTAGCGATGGCCCAAATGCCATGGAATAACCCAGGGGCAGTCTTAATGCCTGCACCCTTGAGTCAATTACCAGCCCATCTTGAAAAATGGCTGCCTAAGTTTAATTCTGAAGTAGGCATGCTAGCAGAAGAACATATAAATAACTTTATGTTATCCATAAATCTCAATGGAGTTATTAATGAAGATGCTGTTGTCCGACTTTTTCCCTATACTCT
This sequence comes from Pinus albicaulis, assembly GCA_034641835.2. Classification (NCBI taxonomy): domain Eukaryota; kingdom Viridiplantae; phylum Streptophyta; class Pinopsida; order Pinales; family Pinaceae; genus Pinus; species Pinus albicaulis. The sequence continues at coordinate 409,756,573 of CM076570.1, forward strand.
ACAAGGAGCAGCTGGATCATGGTATTTCTCATTACCATCTGGATCTATCACTAGTTGGGATATCTTTCAAGATCAATTTTTGACAAAGTTTGATGATGACAGGTCTACAGCGACTCTGATCAATGACTTGTCTAATCTTAGGGTTGAGTGAAAAGAGCTTATCAAGGATTTTAATTCACGTTTCAATAAATTGTTAAATAAAATTCCTACTGCTTCCAAGCCTAGCGAAGAAGTGCGAAGTGAATGGTACATATATGCTTTACCATCAAACATAGCAATCTTTGTTGATAGGGCTAACAAAAAAAATTTAGCAGACAACATGAAGGAAGTAATAGCAGTAGAGAAACCTATCATTGCTTTAGAAAAGAAAAATGCGATAGAGGAACAAAAATCCAAGAAGGTGACTTTTAAGGAAGACCCCAAGAAAAAAAAATCAAAAGATCCATTTGATTTAGAAGGATTGCAAAAAGTTTTGAAAACCATGTCCAACGAAATGGTTGACATTAAGAAACAAGTGGCAGAAACATCTTCTAAAAAATATTTCAAGCCTTTTAGAAGAAACCCTTCAACTGATCCAAAGCCACCAAATGCTATTACTAATGCTGAATCAGAAGAAGAAGAAGAGGAAAATGCTACTGAAGAAACTACCGATGAGGAAGAAGTTGTAGAAGTACAAGGTATGTGGGATTTCATCCTCCCAGATGAGGAAGATCAAGAAGCATCCTCGCTTAGCACTCGAAGTAGAAATCAACTTGATCCTCCTCAACCTACTCCTAAATCAAAGAGCGCAATCTCAATGACTAAGGATAAAGTTGCACCCAAGAAAACAACATAAAAAACAACTCAAACTAGCCCAGTCCAAACAGATTTATCAACTCCATCAAAAACACTGATCGTTTCAGATGAAATGGAGTATAATATCATAGAAGACATGAAGAAGACTAGGGCTAACATCACTTTTTATGAATTGAGCAAGTTAAAACATCAACAAAAGGTACTTTTGAAAGAATTACATGTTGTACCAGAAAAATCTTTTCCCGATCCTGTAATTTCTCAAGCTTCCAACGAGATGGGAAGACCTCTAACTAATGCGATTAGCAAAGTTGATCTGGAAAATATCGTTTTAATTGGAGGAAGGTCGAGATCTCATACTCCTCCATTTCTTCTTACTTATGAAGTTTTCAATAAAAAATTGCATAATTGTTTAGTAGATTCTAGAGCTTCATCTAATATTCTACCAAAATCAGTATGTGCAAAGTTGAATATTCAACCACAAAAGTCTGTTGTGCGCATAGTCCAGCTAGATTGATCACAAGTTGAAGTGATTGGCGAATTAAATCAAGTTACCATAAGGTTTTCATCTAATCCAAAGGTATGTCAAGTTATTGATATTTTAGTTGCAGATATTCCAGAATTTTATGGCTTAATTCTTAGCAGAGATTGGTCAGAAAAACTTCATGGATACTTCACAACTGATTGGTCGCACATGTGGCTTCCTTACAATGGTAAACCAAATCAGATAAAGGTTGAGCGAGAAAAACATCAGAAGTATATAGTAACAAAACTGGAGGGAGAAAATGAACCGGTTGCATACAACAATAATATCATTGGCAACTATTCAGTTGATTCTTTCTTAGGAAATTTCAATGCTCATACTTCACCTTATTTAGAACATGTTGTTTTATCTCAAGTAGAAATTTTTTCTCAAACCGATAGTTCTAAATGCATTAATTTTGTAGATACTCCTGTAAATAAATCTTTATTTTGGAAGTTATTTTTTGACGGTTCTAAGTCTAATGAAGGAGCAGGAGCAGGTTGCGTGTTGATTAGTCCAGAGGGAAACAAAATTATGCTAATTTGCAGACTCTAGTTCGATTGCACCAATAATACTACAGAATACGAGGCTTTAGTCCAAGGATTATACAAGGCAATCGAATTAGACATCAAATATTTACAAGTTTTCGGAGATTCTGAAATTGTAATCAAACAGATACGCAATACTATACATTGTTTATCAGGTCATTTGAAGCATTATCAATCTTTAGTTCAAGATCTGACTGAACACTTTATATCATTTAATATTTCATCAATTCCCAGAATCCAAAATGCTAGTGCATACCTTCTAGCCAACGTGGCCTCTAAGCTCATCCCTGCAGAAGACTGTAGCCCTGATCGATTTTCAATCGAATTAATCTTTAGACCTTCTATTCCTGATAACATTACCAATTGGAGGATTTTCAATGATGATCCTGATATTGTAAGTTTCATCACATCTGAAGGATCTTACACTAATCAGATAATTGATGAAGACCAACATGACAGAAAATTGCAACAAGATAGTACTAATAATGCTATGCCAAAGTCAGTAGTCAAGTTAGAAGACCGTTATGATTTAAAAGACTGATTTAAAAGATCTACCAATTCAAAACTACAAAGTTCAACTTTGAATTATGAATTAGTAAATCTAGGAACTGATACCAAGCCACAAAATATCAACCTAGGCCTCGGTCTAGCTCCTGAAAAAAATTAGCGTATGTTCGTCTTTTGAAACAATACAAAAGTGTCTTTGCTTGGAACTACGATGAACTCAAAACTTGTGACACTTCTATCATCCAACATACTATCCCAATGATAAATGACGAAAAACCTGTCCAACAAAAACTGAGAAAGATCCATCCCAATCTAGAAAATCAAATTAAATCTGAACTCAATAAGTTATTGAAAGCTAAGATTATTTTTCCCGTTCGACATTCTAAATGGGTTTCCAATATGGTTCATGTTAGAAAGAAGAACGGAGACGTTAGAATTTGCATTGAATTTCGAAACCTTAACAAAGCTTGCCAAAAAGATAATTTTCCTTTGCCTCCTATGGAGCAAATATTACAAGCAGTTGCAGGATCAGAATTAATGTCTTTCTTAGATGGTTTCTCTGGTTACAACTAAGTGTTGGTCCATCCTGATGATCAATTGAAAACTACATTCAGAACTAAATGGGGCACTTATGCATATCAAAAGATGCCTTTTGGTCTGATCAACGCTGGTGCCACATTTCAGAGAGCAATGGACATCGCTTTCAAGGGATTAGGTAAAAAATCAGTGGTAATTTACTTGGATGATATAACTGTATATTCCAAGAAACGAAGCAATCATCTTAAAGACTTAAAACAAATCTTCCAACGTTGTCAAAGGTATGGAATTTCACTTAACCCGAAGAAGTCCTTTTTTGCATTAAGCGAAGGAAAACTTCTTGGATTCATAGTGTCAAAATTTGGAATTCATATTGATCCTGATAGAATCAAGGAGATTTCTGAAATACCCTTACCTCACAACAAGAAAGCTATGCAATCTTTTCTTGGCCAGATTAATTTTGTAAAGAGATTCGTGCCAGATTTTTCAAGAATTGTATCTCCTTTACAAGCAATGATTAAAAAGAATTCAAACTTTAAGTGGGGCCAAAACGAATATGAGGCATTCAATCTGATCAAACAAGAAATTAACACATATTTCATTAAAATTGGATGTTTTTCGTCGATCTAGAATTTAGAAACTTTAACTAGATTAAGTTTTTTCAAAATGTGGGATTATAAAATCACTTAGTTTAGTAATTTTAATGTAGATATTCACCATTTTTGGTGAAAATTTTGTCATGGTAAAGTATATTAAACAAATTTATATAAACTTGCAAAAGCAAATATTTCAAATCTTAATATTGGTTTCCTTACATTATCTCTTTTAAGATTTTTTATGGTTTGTACTAAAAGCTAAGTTTGTTAAAGTCATCTTATGAAAATAATGTTGTGTATGTTACTATTATTAACTTTATGAAAAGAATGTTTTGTATGTTATTATGATTAACTTTAATATGAAAAGAATGGTTTGGATGTTACTATTATTAACCCGTTTAATTATAATTTGATATAGTAAATATCATGACAATGTATGTGTTAAATTACGATTATTACTACGACAAGGTTGGCACAATTTAAAATTCTATAGCCTTTGCAACACTAGTAATATGGTTGAAGATGAAAACCCCTCTTAGATCATCCACATTATACTCAAATTTGGATTTAAATTTCAAAATATTTGTGGCAATACCAACCTTCTTGATCTTTTAACTAAACAAAATTATGATGATCTTGAAAAACTTATTTTAATGTTTTTTTAGCATAACAATAAAATTCTTAAGAATTTAGAGTAATATCTTTATGGCTTCTTATATACCATATTATTTGGTCTTAGTGGATGATAATCATCATTATCACCATCATCATTACATACTATTGTAGGAAGTTTGAATCATTTTAAAGTTGACATGAGAAAATATTTTTTTACGATGAATTTAAATGTTGAATAATTGAGAGTAGTAGTATAATTTATTTATTATTTATTATTTGTTCTTTTGTGTAAAAAACTAACTTAATTGAGACTGACTTGATGAATAATAGATTAATATGCAAGATATATATTAAGTTACATAAAGTTATTTAATGACAAATTATCATAGTAATGTGTCCAATATATACCAGCATAGATCCATCTTAAATACAGATTTAACATGAGCCTAGAGGGATTAAATGTTGATTTAAATGTTGAATGAGAGTAACTGTAGTATAATTTATTTATTATTTATTATTTGTAATTTTGTGTTAAAAACTAAGTTAAAAACTATTGTTTTTATAGACCAAGTTTAGAAGATGTTGTTTTTAAGTGCATTATTGAATTTGATTATGCATATTTGATATGGTGAGAAAACTTAAATATTTTATGGCACTGTCATGTCATTTGTATCACCACGTGATTACATTGAAATACTAAATAATATTATTACGTTGAAATACTAAATAATATAAAACTCCAAAAATAATATCAAGAGAATAGTTGATATACAACAAATATTGAAAAGTGTGTATGAATGTATATTAATAGATCATTCAAAAAAAAAAATTATAGTCGAACTTACACATCCCCTCATACTAGTTTGTAGAATGAGCCTCGCCTCTCGACTCAATTACTAATCATTTTAATTATCAAAATCAATCATGAATTAGAATAGTAACAAAGTAATACAATTTGATTATTTTCAAATCCAAGAGGAAAGAGAGAAAATTGACTAAACTATTTACTACAAATGTTTAGTTTTTATTCCTGGAGTGTTTAAGGATATTATATTGAAAAGAACATATTGACATTCATCTAAAACTTAGATTCCAAGTTACATTATTTCTATTATCATTAATATTTATATTTATGTATTAAATTTGACTCGTGAATAATTGATTTTTTAAAAATATTCTTACCTATAAAGTTATTTAACAATATATCAATATTGTGTTTCTTACTATTATTAACCATTTTAAATTGACACTAACTACTTTTCCTACGTTGAGTACAAATTTATTATACTAGTACAATGTTGGCACCACTTCAAAGTCTATAAGAGAAAATATTTTATAAGTCTAGTTGTGTTGTTCAATGATCAAAATCATTTTTTTTAAAATTAGAGTGCAACAAAACAACAAATTTGATTTAGATCAATTATAATAAGGAATATTAAGGAAAACTCACTTCAAACATTATTACAAATGTCTAACATTTTTTCATTAAGTGTTTAAATGGTTTATATTAAATAGAATACTAATTAGCTACTCCATTATTGTTTTAATAGACCTTGAAGTTTAGAAGATGTTTTTAAGTGCATTATTGAATTTGATTATGCATATTTGATATGGTGACAAGTCATGTTGGTCAAACAAAACTTTTAAAATTTAAATAATTTATGGCACAATCATGTCATCTGTATCACCACATGATTACATTGAAATACTAAATAATATAAAACTCCACCAAAAATAATATGAAGAGAATAATATTGATATACAACAAATATTGAAAAGTGTCTGAATGCATATTAAAAGATCCTTCAAAAACAAATCACATTCATTAATCATATAAACATAATCTTAAGATATTTGCCCAAGTAGGTCAAGAACAGCCTCTAGACCATATTTATCTATCTTGGTCTTCTTGCAATGTTCTTTCTTCGGCAGCCATGCCCAAACTATGGTATTAATTGGAATAGAGCCAAGTTCTGTGTCATCAAGATTTAGTATCCAATATTGCTCTAAAAATTTTCCATTGTATTTCCCTGAAATAGGCTTCCACCAATCAACCTTTACATGAAGATTCTCACTTTCATTATCCCTAAATATATCTGAGATGTATTTTTCCATCCAAATCATCTCTCCTGCATCCTCATTTCCTGATCTAACTAGCAACATCATTCCTTTCTGAACATCAATCTTTGGATTGAATGTTGGCTTTGGCTTGTTGCATTTGGGTCCAACATATATGGGTTCATCCATTGCATTATCGAAATCTTCATCCATAATACTTGATATTACATGGAGTGCATTACGATCAACATCAACAACATGCCTTGTCTTGGGCCAGAAATCCTCAAAAGATGAATCACTTCCATCTATTATTCTATGATCATTATAGATTCCATCTAATGTATCAAGAACTCTTTCCCAATACACTACTTTATTTATCCATTCCTCTGTAACAATTGGTGAATCTTCGTTCCCGATAGTGTCTTTCCACATTTTTATGTATGATGTTATCCCTTCCTTTAGTTCTTTGAAATAGGCATCATTCTTTTTGGAATCTAAGAAAGATGGGTTCCCTATGGGAATTATAGGTCGACCTTCATCATCTATATTCCATAACTCAACTGGTTCTGACCACTCAATATCTCTAATGGATTCTTTGTACCTTAGTACTGGAATATCATTGAGTACAAGAAACTGGAAGTATTGAACATTAAGATGTCCAACTAGTGCATTTTTTCCCTCCTTGATATATCCATTAAGGAAAATTTTGAAATCATAGACCTTGTCAATAAGTGTAGGTGGAAACACTCGTTTTTCTTCAATTTTGCGATATGTATCCATCATTTCAGGTAAAGAATATATATCTTTACTTTTTAGGTTGGAAGACATTCTTCCGTAGGTTCCATCTATGTCTTCATAGGTGTGCCCCACAAGCAAGAATCCAACCTCAATAGTGATGAAGACACCAAGTGCAGTTACAAGTGATAAAAACATGAAAAGATAGCGATTCTTATTATCACTTGCTGCATTGTCCAACTGTAACAACAAATGTGGAGGAAGAGTTTTAAAATCAACATTTTGGCTCTTTGATCTTCCATGAGATATAAAATCATCCTTGTAAACTTAAAATTTTGAGTAAATAGAGGTGTCAAGTAATGCATCTGTAAGTGGGTTTCTTGAACTTCCACTCTCATAAATTAGATCACCATACATATCAATTTGTGGGTCTTCAAGGTCCCTTAAGCACTTTGCAAGGGATGTAATAGTAAATTGCGATCCCATTTGTACAAATGGTAGGGAGAAATGACCAAAACCTCCTGTGTTATGCCCATGTGTTAGCATACATGTCAATGACACACCTAAATTTGTTCCTACAATAGATTTTGATTTGACACGTAGCCTTGGGATTGAAGTCTTTGTTTTATCCATTTTATCATGGATAATGCTCAAATACTCATTTGGAAACCGCTCTGACATAATTCTATGGGCATAGTAGCAATATCTTCCACACACAACAATCTTGTTATGTTTGTTCAACCTACCTCGTGCCTTTTCTTCCATCTCTTTTGTAGTCGCTGACTTCATCTGTGCTTTCAACACAATACATTCACTGCATTTACTGAAGTTGGTGTTCTTTGAAAATGCCACATCTCGAAACTTAGTAATCCATATCTTGCTCATTGTTGACTGTGATATTGAAGGGTAATTGAGCTTTTGAAGAGCCTCATTGATCTCTTTTAATAGAGAATTTTGTGTGTAAGTCGAAGGAAGCAATCTTAAAGGAGCAGATGTTCCATCTTCTTCAACTTGACATGTTTGGTTTGGTGAAAAATCTGAATTATCCATTACAATTTTGTGCAATATTTCTATGGCTGCCACAGTGTGCCCTCGTGCTTTGCATGTGTTGGTGTTACCATGAATAGCTTTGATCTGACCATTTTGGAAATATTGTTGGTAGTTATAGAATGTGCTTTGAGGAATATTATGTATTTTATATCATGCTTTCTTACAAATAATATTCCCATTAAATCTCATGTCCTTTACATTTCTAGAAATAGGTGGTAGGCCATGGCCATGGCCATGACTCCTTGACATGAGTGAATTCAAGAAAAATTCCCTAATACCATTTTTATTTTTTTGTCTCATACCCCTTCTAGCACTTGCAATGGCCTTCCTATCCAGATGTTGAAGACAATCTTTTGTACAACATACATCTGCTGCCAAAAGTCGAATTTCTTTCTCTTCATCTATATGTGTTTGACATTTTGCAATTTTTGTTGTAGCCATAACTCGTTTATTCCTTTTATATGGCCTTGTTACATGCATATCAATTGAGTTTATATCTTTTTCATTACAAAGGTTCTCATCCCATTTGTTTAAGGGATTTGTGTCTTCTATAACATCCCATAACACCATTTCCTTGGTTGTCTCCTTGAACTTTTCCTTAACCCTTAATATCACACCTTTGTTGTCCACCAACTTATTTATTGGCCATCTAACCAAACAATGTATAGACTAATCCCCAATTCTGCATATTTCACAATTTCCATCTATCTCTTCCAAAAAAACACCAAAGTCCATTTCTCCTAGTGTTTCACCTTCAACAATGTCATCCTCGCGGACATTAACTAGCATTCCTTTGGCAATGCACATGCTTTTTCCCATGCATTCATGTGTAAGAGAAACCTTTTTACATATGAATTTAACCCTATCTTGGGGAATATTTATGGTATGATCATGAAAATGAGTTTCCAAATCTGATTCTGGCCAAATATCATAAGATTCCAATGCACCCCCTAGTGTATGCTCAAATCCTGTTGGATGTGGTAGAGCAACATCATTTTTTAAAACCTTCTCAATTTTAACCACTATGCATCCTTTCTTTACCATCTTTCCATGCACTTTATGCCCAAGATTTGTATTGAATATGGAGCCCTCACCAACCTTTACTCCATTTTGCAGAAGATCTACCTTTTCTCCACTACAAAATGTAGAAGAAACATTTGCAGCTATAAACGAATGTAAATAAGGTTAGTATTTACTCAAAAAAAATGTATTATACTATCAATAATATTTGAACACATGCTTCAATATTTTGATTTACCTATGTTGTGCCTCAAATCCCTGATCTTCCATGGATGTATGTCCCCTTCATCAACATCCTCAATCAAATGTGGTTGAGTGACATCAATTATCAAAATTGCAGCATAGCATGCATTAACCCTTTCTCCGACATAATAAGTTCCAGACAATGTAGATTCGACCCTTCCTAGCCCAATGACTTGATCATTAATAAGGAGATCAACATAGTCCCCTTTTGATATATTTTCTATTGTAGCTTGTACCAATTCTGTAACAACAATTAAACCATAAAATTGTAATTAAAAGGTTGAACCATGTAAAGTGTGATTTTATATTTTCGCAAAAACATACAACTTTCAAAAAGTAATATAGATGCAATAATTCAAATAGTATGGTAGTCATATTGTATGTAATGAAACATTGTTCCCCACCATCTAGTGCCTACTACCAAAAAGTACTTTACATGCAAATCACACAAAAAACATATATGAAGACCATGCAATTAGAGATGTAGATAGCATCATAGAATGAAAAATATAAGCTCATATCAAACCACCAAGTTCCTATTTAACTTAAAAAATGACACTTGTAGTCTTAATGCATGTGTATGAATAATGATCATAAGAAATTTGTAGAAGTTGAAGAACCAAAACATGGTCCATTGTAAAATCTAAGAAATTCCAAGATTGATGCTGCATACCATGTCTAAAAGCCCCATGAAAAGGAGAAAATATTTTTGCACTTAGTGAGGATGTTTGATGTTTGAACTTGATAATCAAAAGCCAAACTAGAGGTTTTCTTCCAAATAAAAGTTTTGAATGACAAATATAAGCTCATATCAAACCACCAAGTTCCTATTTAACTTTAGAAATGACACTTGTAGTCTTAATGCATGTGTATGAATAATGATCATAAGAAATTTGTAGAAGTTGCAGAACCAAAACATGGTCCATTGTAAAATCTAAGAAATTACGAGATTGATGCTACATAAGATGTCTAAAAGCCCCATGAAAAGGAGAAATTATATTCACTTAGAGAGGATGTTTGATGTTTCAACTTGATAATCAAAAGGCAAACTAGAGGTTTTCTTCCAAATAAAAGTTTTGGTACTGTAAATACTATATAATTCTCATTTTTATTCTAAAAAAAAAGAAATTTCATTTTACAAATCTTTATTTCCAATGTTAGCACTCCCTACCTATACACAATAAGGACATACTATTGAGGATGGATACAAAGGGATGTTAACTTTAGGTCCTCGAAAAATGTAGATTTGAGTTTTCCTAGATTTTTATGTTGATGAGGAAGAGTCTTATCTTATGCATCCAAACATTAGTGAAATTGTTTTTGGAAGTTCATAACTATACAAAAAAATAGAGAGAAAAACAATACATGTAAAAAAATTATGCTTGATACTTTAAAGTTGCATATATTTGCATTGGAAGCAAAATATAGTATACCTCAATAATACATTTATTCATAAACTTTAAAATTATACAAAGATCACATTATTCTCCATGGATCAAATAATTATGATTGGATTATTATGTTTGTGTCAAAAGGAAAGCTATACCATTATCTTTCCTTCCAACTCAAGCACAAATGTAGTGCCAACAACAACATATATCTATATACAATTATTTTTCACTATCATTGATCTCCATAAATTGTTCCAAATTCAATAAAAGGGCACATCAAAAGCTATAACTCTAACCATTGTGATTATTGAGACAATGTCACCCCTAGAGCATTGGTTGCATAAGTGTAATGGTGTCTAGAAGAAAGCTAGTAATCACTAGGTATCCTTGTTGCATAATCATAGATGCATTGCCAAGAATAATTTCAAAGAACTAACCTTGGTGAGGGTGAAATCTTGATAGTTTTCGTTTTGGAACAAGAACAAAGAAATCTAGTGCATTTTATAACTCCTAACACAAATACAAGCACATTTCCAACAATAATGTTGCATTGCAAAAAAAATTCAACGGATGCAAGATTTACTTCTATCACAAACAAAAACACATTTTCAACAATAAAATTGCAAGATGAAGGAAATTTAACACATTATAACCTTCCTTCTAGCATAACAACATACATATTTCTAATAACAACATTACATTATGAAGTAAATATAATGTGTGCTAGCTTTCCTTCTATCACAAGTAGAATCCCATTTCGAACAACAACATTGCACCTTAAATGAAAGCTAACAATCAATATCATTTCTTCTACTACAAACATAAGCATATAGCTAGAAGCAACGTTACATGGTCAAATAAATCTAGCACATGCTAGATTTCCTTCTAGCACAAACACAAGCACATTTCCAACAACAATTTTGTAAGGCATTTGAAATCCACCACATGCTAAATCTGCTTCTAGCGTAAATAGAAGCATGTTACTCACAAAAGCAATGCAAAGTAAAATAAATCTTACACATTCTAGAGTTTCTTCTAGCACAAACAAAATCACATTCCCAAAAACAACATTGCGGGGTGGAAGATATATAACCTATGCTTCATTTACTTCTAGCACATTTCCAACAATAACATTGTAGTGAAAACGAAATCCAATGCATGATAGAATTCCTTCTAGCACAAGCATAAGTACATTTCCAATAATATTACATTGCAAAAGAAATACAATGCAGGTAACATTTCTTTCTAGCATAAATACAAGTAGGTTGCCAACAACAATATTGCATTGTGAAATAAATCTATTGCATGCTAGAATTTATTCTAGTACAAACTAAGCACGTTTCTAACACCAGTATTGCATTGCAAAAAAAATTAGGTGCATGCTAGAATTCCTCCCACCATACACAAACATATTGGCAACATCAATATTCTAGGGTAAATGAAATTTATATCATGCTAGATTTTCTTCTATCACAAACATAAGCATATTTCCAATCACAATATTACAAAGTGAATTAGATCTAACATGCTATTTGTACTTTAATCTCAAACACAAACATGTCACCAACAACAACATTGCAAGGTGAATGAAATCTAACACATGCTGGATTTCCTTCTCTCCCAAACAAAAGCACATAACAATATTGCAGGGTGAAAGAAACATACCACATATTAGATTTGCTTCTAGAACAAACAAGCATATTGTCAAAAATACCTTATGCAAGACAAAAGAAATCCAGTGTGGTAGATTTCCTTCTAGCACAAACACAAACACATAACATTGTAGAGCTTAAGAATCTAGCACATTCCAGATTTTGTTATAGCATGAACACAAACATATTACCAACAACATTCTAGGGCAATAGAAATCTAGCACATGCTAGATTTCCTTTTAGCACAATCACAAGCACATTTCCAATAACATCATTGTGGTGAAGGAAATATGGCGCATACAAGATTTCCTTCTAGCACAAAAAATTGAATTGCCAACAACAACATTGCAATGCGAAAGAAATCTAGTGCACACTAAATTTCCTTCTAATGCATATACAAACACATTGTCAATAAACTCATAGAAGGGTGACAGAAATCTAATGTATGCTAGATTTCTTTCTAGCACAAACAGAAACATATTACAACATTTCTAGATAAAAGAAATCTAGCACATGGTAGATTTACTTCTAGTGCAAACAAAAGCGTATTGTCAACAACCACATTGCAGTGGAAAAAAAATCTAGCGCATGCTAGATTTCTTTCGAGCCAAAATTGAAGCATGTTGGCAATAAAAACATTGCAAGGTGAAGAAAATCTAACACGTGTTAGATTTACACATAGCACAAACACAAGCACACAACAACACTGTAGGGTGAAATAAATCTAGCGTGTTAGATTTGCTTCCAACATAAACAAAAGCATATTGCCAACAACAACATTGCATGGAAAAAGATATCTAGAACAACTTCTATCAAAAACAAAAGCACATTTCCAATAACAACATCGCAAGGTAAAAGAAATTTAATGCATGTTAGGTTTACATGTAGCACAAATACAAGCATACTACCAAAAACATTTCATGCCAAAAGAAACCTAACACATGTTATATTTCCTTCTAACACAAACACAAGCACATTGCCAAGGTGAAGGAAATCTAACACGTGCTAGATTTCCTTCTATAATAAACAATCAAATTGACAACAACATTATTGTAGAGCAAAAGAAATCTAGCACAACTTCTAGCCCCAACACAAGCACATTTCCAATAACATTGCCAAGGTGATGGAAATCTAACACGCGCTAGATTTCCTTCTATCATAAACAACCAAATACACAACAACAATATTGCAAACCAAAAGAAATCTAGCATAGTTTCTAGCCCAAACACAAGCATTTTTCCAATAACAACATTACAAGGTGAAAGAAATTTAACGAGTGTTAGCTTTACATGTAGCACAAATACAAGCATACGACCAACAACAACATTGCATGCCAAAAGAAATCTAGTGTGTGCCATATTTCGTTTTAACACAAGCACAAGCACATTGCTAGTAAGAACATTCCAAGGTGAAGGAACTCTAGCACATGTTAGATTTCCTTCTATCATAAACAACCAGATTACGAACAATAACATTGCATTGTGAAAATTCCTTCTAACATGTCAATAAAAATATTGCAAGGTGGAAAAAATGTAAGGTGTGCTAGTGTTGGAAATATTGAGAGGGGGGTTGAATCAATATTTCTTTACAATTGTTATATTATGCTAGTTAAAATCACTAATTAAACCAAAACACAAGATGTGCAACAAGAAAATAATTTTATTAATGAATTTGAGGAATCTAAAAACCAAAACTTCAACTTGTACAACAAAGTCCTTAACTCCTTCAAGGCTTGAACCCTAAATGAGGACTCTAAAATTCAACTACAAATCCAAGCTCCAACCTTGTACGACAACTCCAATCCTCTATAGATCCAACCCTCTCATTTTGCTTCAATCCCTTAGGGTGAATTCAATACTGCTTCAAGCCTCCATCAAAAACTTCAAATACTTCTAAAAAATGTATCCAAGATAGGTCTGGAAAGTGCTCTCAAATATACCTCTACAAAAACTTCCTGTCTGCTTCAGCAAAACTTTTATGGTTGCACCAACAAAACATTTCTTCAAGTGTTGATCTTCAACTATGCTCTAAGTATGACTACTCCAACAAAACAAGTCTTTAAGTGTTTGTCTTCAACAATACTCCAAGGGTGATTGCTTCAAAAAAACAACTCTTCAAGTCTTGGTCTTCAACTATGCTTCAAGAGTGACTTTTGTTTCAACAAAGACTTGAAGAAAGCTCAATTAATGTCATGATCAATGCACTCTATTGTCAACTCAAAAGATGCTCAAAGTATGTTATCATTTTATCATTCAATGAAGGTGTCTCCTAGGCTCTTCATTTGTGCTTGAAAGAATGCCCTTCGATCGATAAGGATTACTTTACTGTTGTTTCAAATCTGACTTGATATGTTGATCAAGCCTCTCAAGGTATAATATTCCTAATGGTAAAATTAAGAGTGATAACAAAAACATGCAATAAACCCAACACAAATATTTTTCAGCAAACACCCATAAACAAAAATGATCCAAACACACCAAAATGGGCAAATTTTATTATAAGATATTGTTGGAGTACAATATAAAAAAAAATGCGCACCCTGGCTTTCACAAGGCAAGCTACAAGCCTCAAGGGGATGTTTTATCAATGGAAAACTGTTGCGGAAATTTTCCCACTAAAAATATGCACTGATCTTGTGATTTTTGCACTATTGGTTGTGTTGATACCCTAATTACCCCCCTCCTAACTGTGAAAATTTATGAATATTACTTATGCAAAAACCTTACTGTTAAATCACGATTTACTTCTCCTACTTATACAAGTTATTAATCTGAAATGTTCATTATTAACATTGAAGTAAACAATTTAACGACCTACACAGATCCAGATCTAAACTGAATACATGCACATAGAAAAAGTGACACACAAGATTTTCTAGACAACTATCCTCGAAAAAACCCAATGCGGGAAAATCGGTCTTCTAGCTGCTGGAGGGTTTTTATTATTAAGTAGATTCTAAGTACAACAAATCTGGGCACCTTATTGGTTAACTCGACAGAGAAAAAATCTGTAGCAATACCTCTGTTTCGGAGATGGAAAACTGGATTGATTCACACCCCCAAATAGGATTTATAGAACTCAGCCCTTTTCTGTCTTTAGAAACCCCAGCGCAGCTCTGAAGCCCTATGTGTAAGCTCTTCTAGCCTGTGTGTGCCTCCGCTCAAGAGAGGCCTGCGTAACCCCAGACTGGGTTACGTTGTCCCTGCGTTTTCATAGTTAGGCTTGCATAAACCTTGATGGCCTCGTGCTGCCTCTACACTGATCTTTTTGGGTTTGCATAGCACTTGTGTAGCACTGAGCCCTCTGCGTGGTGCAGTTGTTGCTCCCTTTGCACTGCTCTGACTGCTGCTTCTCTGCCTCTTGTTGACTCTTGGCTTGGGATCAGATCATCCCTCTCACCAATACTACCCCTCGTTGCAGCTAAAACACTTCTGGAAATTCTTAGCAAACCACGTCGTAGAATTCTAGCTTAGTCTCAATGCTCTGCCTCCGTGTGTGAACTTCTCCAACTGACCCCAAGCCTTTCCTTCATACTTTTCTCGTTGGGAAACCAACAGCTGTGATCTAATCCTGAATCGACGACTAATATTAAAAGAAATCTTGATTCGTGTGACTTAAGTAATTTCCATCACATGTTTAAACTGATTACCTTTAATCTTTTAATTTTCCTAAGTCAAACTTAGGGTCCTTAATTAAAAAGATTAATTAATTATCTCTTAAATTGGATGGAATTTCTCAAATCCCTTTCTGGGTCTTGGAGATCTCACGTACTTTAGTCCCTCCACAAAGTTTGGGAGCTAGAGCATATACGATGATACCCCAACACTCAAAAATCTCAACACTAACTGCTTAGAAAATTCCAATAAATTAGACATGGAATCCTTGTTAAAAACCTAGAAAAACCTAGAAAGGGTTTTCCGTGGTTTTGATGCTCAAAAAATGGCCCCAAATTGCTTGACCCTCCTCTAAGTGCGGAAAAACTAGAACTGTGACTGATGTTGGAATGAATGTCCCAAAATGGCTGGAAAAATCTTCTCAATTGCACCCCAAGCCAAGCCCAAGAAACCCAGCTCTCAAAATCCCTTCACAAGCCACCCCACAATTGTGCCTCCATAATGATTGCGCAATTTCTGGGTAGGATGACATAGTTTCTCCTCCGGAAAATCAGTTTGATGTTTTGTGTTGAATTCTACCCTTGCAAATCTTCCTCCTTTTTCCTAGAATTGACCAAAAATTACTTCAACAATGCTACAACTCCCAACTCCAACTCTTCCTCCTCAACTCTCTGTGTGGCCTCCTGAATGCGTCTCAGTTGCTCAAAAATCATACTACATGCGTGGCCCTCTATCCAACTCCTGAAACTTATGAAGAATCCTTCCTAGGGTGGTACTCAAAGTCCGTCAAAGAAAGGTTGAGCTTCCTCCTTGAGAAACTCTTGTGTTGAACAACACTATGTAACTATGTTAAATAACTAGAGCAACACTTCAAATGTCAAATTATCAAAAGGCCTCAAATGTTGCCTCCTCTCTCCTATTTATAATTTATGTTCATTTCCTCCATGTGGGCCCCTCACTAAGCAATTCAAACCTCTTCCCTTGGCCATATGATTTCTCTCTCCTCAAGGAGTTCATATTAGTTGGGGAGGTGGTCCCCACATTCCACCAAGGCAAACATTTCGACTCCCTTGTCCTATTTTTCCTCTCCAAAATTATCTTAGGCCCCCAAAATTAGCAAAATAGAAAATTTGTGGTACTATTGAAAAAATTATTTAGGAAGGGATATTACAGTTCTCCCCTCTCAAATGTTGCTTATCCCCAAGCAACTGTAAAACTGGGTGCTGCAAACTCTGCTTGTTTTCCCACGTGGCATCCTGTTAATTGTGAGTTAACATGTTGCACCTCCCGCAGCTTTTGAAGGTGATTTAGAAATTAAAAAACAAAAAACCTACTCCAAATTTGAAGGTGATTTAGAAATTAAAAATGAAAATAAAAATAAAAATAAAAAGAGGAGAAGAAGAAAGAAGCCGACTTCAAATTATGTTTTTATTCTTGCGGGATGGATCTGTTAGTTGAATCTTAAAATCTTTAGGAACAATTGCTTTTATTATTCTTGTGGGATGGATCTATTAGTTGGATCTTAAAGCTTTAGGAACAACTGATTTATCTACTAGACTCAGAAACACATCATTGTTTCACATGCTTGCAAAGAAAAAATTTAGTTGAAGGGTCTTCTAATTGAGCTTGGAAGAACGCAGACAGCACAATTATATTCTATGATAGTCCAAAGTGCTATTGATTTGGCTACAAATACAACATTCATAGTAAGACTAAGCATATTGATATGAAGTATCATTTTGTAAGACAAGTCAATGATGATGATGGAATAGATCTTTAAAAGTCCACACCCAAGAAAATTGTGTAGACAAAATTACGAAAACACTGTTATTAGAGAACTATGGTGGTTTTTGGCATCTCTTGGTTTACAAAGGGAGTGATGAATGGGCTTGAACAAGTTATCTAATAAATTGTTGTCAAAATGGAAATTGTTGGAATATGACAACAATTAATTTAAAAATAAAAAGGCAGCCCAAGAGATAGGTGGAGTGGGCTGCAAACAGATATTCATAACTTCAAAATCTATCTATTTGGTACAAATTGCGAAATATAGTTTTAATCATTTTTTCCTTTGTTTTGTGTTGTTCCTAAACTAATGTTCACAGTACAAGCAACCCCATGCAATTGTTACAAACTGCTCAAAGCTATACTGGTCCTAAACTAATGTTCACAGCACAAGCAACTCCATGCAATTGTTACAAAATGCTCAAAGCTATACTCATCAAAGTTTGCACAATTTTGATCTTCAAAATTTTCCTCATTTTTATGCAGTTTTCCACTCTTTTAGTGATCTATTATAGCAGGGTCAAACGCATTACAACTCTTGTTGGTGCTTAAAATTATCTCAACTCAGTCACCACTCGGATATTTTCAATTTTCATGTTTTTCTTGATACTTTAAAATGGAAAAATGGATATAAACAGAAAAAATACAAGAATAACACTATAAGCATCAAAGGTCGGTACTGCAGTTTGTTTCACAAATTTACAGATGCTACTAACATTCAAATAACTAAGAAGACACTACAATAAGCAGTGAGTTTATTCAAAGGAAACAAAATTAAAGTTTAGAATTGAATTTGAAACAACATGCAATATTTGTTAAGATTTGCTAGCATCAATGATAAGCCTTAAAACTTACGACCTCGTTAGAAAGCCCTAGTTTCCAATGCTTCTTGCCACTACTTTACCCCAATTAAGAGTGTCAATCTCTGAAAACTCTATCCACAGATCTCTTATTCAGGATATCTTTCTTCAACTCTATAGAGAAAAAAAGCAGGACTATTACTCCATGTCTTGAAAAACAAATTTTCAAAATAATTTGATAATGGATATCTAAAATTCTGAGCAAAGAAACTGAGAATAGGAATGCAAAAGCTGAACTACAAGCCTCAGTCCCTTAAATTGAATCTTATCTGATACAATTTCAATAAAAAATGCAAGAGCTGAACTACAAGCTTCGGTCCCTTAAAAAAATTAAAATAGAGAGTACTAGACTTTGACAATGGATACCTGAACAACCTGGAAAATATTATCTTTTACCAAATTCCTGACCTGCACAAAAAATTTGTATATTGCACCTCATTTTGCTGAAAAAAATTCAACCACAATGCCTAGATACAGAATGGAGAAGATTTATGGAAACTGAAAATGTGAAAAAATAAATAAATAAACAAAAGATGGATGGTTCCCTCCAGTTCAATTGCATCTCAACTTTCAAGGTAGTCCAGTTGATGATCAAGCTCACCACATCCATTTCCAACCCTAGTTCCATCATGGTACAAACTACAAGAGAACAAAGACTAAGAGATACAATGGCTAAAAGATGGTTCCTAGGCTAACAAAGTATTGAGAGTGTGTGAGAGAGTGTATTATCAAACTCCATCATGGCAGACAGACTAAAAGATGGTTCCTAAGCTAAACATGTATTATCAGTGATTGTTCCAACTATAAGGCTATCTCCTTTTGCCCCAATACTAGACTGATGAATGTAACTGGTAAGTAGGATAGAGTTCATACAGTTTTATTTCAATTCCTACTTCAACATCAATCTAATGAGCTGCGCTTTTGAAGGGTATGTCAGGACCATCTATTGATAAGGAACAGATTTAACAACTAAGAAGAACATCAGTCGCAAAATGGGGGTAGGTTTAGACTAAGTAAAGCATTTTATTGTATTACCTTCAACCAGTCCCTTCAAATGTTGGTAGCCCATAAGCCTCTTCTAGGCTTCAAAACCCACTACACAGCCTCATGATAAAGCAACCCTGACTGTGGCTTTCTTGCTGTAGGTTCTCGGCCTCCAGGACAGGGTTCTTAAGCCTCGTGGCCTAGCTGTAGGTGACCCAAACTAGTGCGGATGGCTTCAAGGAGAATCACACCTTCACAACAATCCCAAACTGTCATCAAAATCACCCTTAACAGGTGTGGCTTCTATCTACTTGAACTCAGACCTGTGATGATCATAGAATAATAGATGGAATTGATTCATCTTTTGAGTATTTATAGTTCCTGGGCTTATATCTACATTCCAATATTTGGTTGTGGCTATACAAGAAGCAGACAAGTGCTTGCGAGGATCTAGCAGGAGAAGAAAGGAAGCATGCAGGTGATTTGCAAATATTTGATTCAAACACTGAGTATGGATAGGGACAGAACATGGTCAAAAAGCATAATTTACAAAGGTTGTAGCTGATGATTTTGATGGTGCATGTGTTAAAATGGACAAGGACATTTTTGCAATAGAAATTATGAATTCTAAGAACATGGAAGAAATTGCACAACCACCTGCATTATTGAAAGATAATCTATCAAAGAAAACTGTCCAAATCAACAAGTAAGAAGAGAAGGAAGCGGGCATATATCTACTTGATGGCCTTTCATCATTATCCCAACTTCATGTGGATCAAATTTGAATTCACATAGGGGTCCCAGTTACATGAAAAATGTGGAAGAATTTTTTGCAGCTTTTGAATGTTAGAAGACTGCAGAAAGAATAATGATAAAATGGAGGGGAGAAAAATCACCCATTTGTAGCCAATCTCTTAAGACACAGGTAAGGTGACAAGGGACAAGCAGTAAAATAATGCTTAGGAAATATGATGTGAATCTGCTTGGGAACACTGGAAAATTTATGGGATTAGATGAAGAAAAACTGGTGATAGAGGAGGAAGAATGCCCAGTGTCTACTTTCACTAATTCTGAAGGACAAGCTTGTGAATTGATAAATGAAGTTGGTGGAAATATAGAATCTCTTCTTGAGAGTGTTGTTAATGAACTATAGTCCCAAAAGGATACTCAGTTGGATAGCAACTCGCAGAGAGCTATGCACACTCACAATCAACATAGTATGGCACATTGTGCTGATGATCTCCTACTAGGATCCATTTCAGAAAAATGAATCATTTTTACATTTGAAATTGAAGAAACGGTCAAACTGCCCTCCAAAAACTAGTTGTCCTCCTTTGACAATTCCCTGGGAAGTGCTTTTCAACAAAATTTACATTTTATGGGCAGAGATGCGCTGAAAAGTTGAAACAGATGAGACAATTGTTGAGAAAGAGTGCCCATCTGTCTATCAAACAGCTCTGCTTGGAAAATTTTCATATATAATTGGTGATCTTCCTGTTGGAGATTACTATATTCACTTAGCAGAGATCATATTCACAAATGGCCTATCTAGGATGTGAGGTTTAAATTCCTTTATACAGCAGGATAAGATTCTTTCTGAGCTTGACATATATGCTCGGGTTGGTTCAAACACTCCACTTGTTTTGATGGATACCCTGGCACAAGTTATTGATGGAGGAACTCTAACTCTTAAATCTGAAGCAGTCACTAGTAGCCCTATTGTATGTGCCAGCTACATTAGAAAGGGCGTTCTTTTCCTTGATTTTCCTCCTGTACTATAACTTCAGTTGAAATGATCTGAATATGATTTCCTACGAGATACAATGATCTAGATAAATGACCAATATGAATTTCCACTTCAACTTGACTTGGACAGGGACAACGATGAATATCTTTCTCCAGATGCAGGTGACTTGTTGAAGTTGTTGGATGTATCTTCTGATGAAAACACATTACCAACTACCTATGGTGAACTTCGGCCACCTCTTGGAAAGCTCTGTTTAAAGATAGTGGAATTCATTATAGTCCCACTAAGGATGGGCAATGAAGTTGCTCAGCAGGAATTAGTCAAGTTGGGTGCTATTCAAATGATTATACATCTGCTTTTTTATTATCCTTTTAACAATTCCTTGCATCATCAAGTGGAGAGATTCATAGTGTCATGCTTAGAGAACAATAACACATCTCCTATCAAGAATATCCTTTAGCATTGTAACTTAATTGAAATTTTTTTGGAAACAGAAAGAAATCCCACTGTTCCTGTTGATCAGAATAAGCCAACAAAAATCTTACCCAGGAAAAGTTGCACCAAGAATATGGAACATTGGTCACTTTACACGAATTGAAAACAAGCTTACTCAGTTGGGGATAAATAATATCTTGACACAGTCATTGTTGTGGAGAAATTAAGAGTGGACTAATTGGGAAACAAATGTTCCTTCAAAATTTAATGTAGTGGGGAACGTTGTCCAGTGGACATGCAGACGATCAACAGTACATAAATGGACTATAGCTGGTGATGAAGATGATTTTCGTGGTAGAGATTATGATAAGTCAACAATGGCCAATAACCTGAGTCAAGTATTCTGATATGGAATGTTTGACAGTGAAGATGGGGAAGAGGCTCGTGGAGCCATTGGTAGAGACAATGAGGATGCCTTCTTTGATGATGAGTCTGCAGAAGTGTTGTATTCTCTCTTAGAATGGGCAGAAAATAGGATGGTGTGAGGCTGAGAGCAATGATGTTCACCAATACAAATTGGTTTTCCCTTCAAGATGACAAGCATACTAACTGGTCAGTGCCGACATCTCTTGTTTCGTCTTCTCCTAGGGTAGAGGATGGTCAAACAAATAACATAACAACATCAACTAATACTGGTGGTAATAGTAGTAGTAACGATGAAATTGTGTAAAAAGATGATGGGAAGTTGGTAGATACAAAAGGAAGACCGGTGCCAAACATGAACTTAGGACAAATGGGGTCGAAGGATATTTAGAGAGTTGGTATATATTTGAATGGTGATGAGAGATAATGCTGTTACAACATGCTAGGATCTATCTATGAATGCTGTTTCAGATTGCAGAAAATTAACTAGAGGTCCCTTCCAAGGGTGCTCCACGTACATATGCATGGCAACAAATAGGTGACCTTTCTATAAACTAGGATCTACCCTACCTTTCACTTAGATGATAGCAATAAATCATCCAATTTAATAACAAGAATCAGCAAGGGAAAAGCACAGGAAACACCTCAACAGACATCCTTGTTTAGATGGCAGATTTTTCCCTTTAATCAAAGCCCTTTACAGCAGAATTTAAGTGTAATTTCTAGTCAATAGAAACAAAAATATGGATTGTAGCCCCTGTTGATGTGGCATGCTTCCACATATTTGCTTGTGCCTAGGGAGATGTGAACTGTTCTCTCAAGCATGAAACTGTCTAGATAAAGGCTTCAAAAGGTGCCCCCAAATATGTGAAGCAACACCTCAAAAGTGCCCCAAATATGTGAAGTAACACTTCAAAAGATGATTCATAATAAAGAAAAGGCATAAAGAGCAAAAAAAATGGCTATCAAGCCAACCTCCTCCATATGGAGCCTGCTTGAGTAGGTCTTCAATGTGGATCAAGGCCTCATACAACATGAGGGGTAAGAGGCTCAATCAAAAGAACAGTAGGAAGAACCTGGCCAGTTTAGGATCTGGAAGATTACATTTATTATTGGAAAGGAAATGTGTCATGAGGTGAAGGAGATCTTGGTAGGCTTGGGCAATGATCTCTGTGATTTGTATGGCTATGTCATGGATTTTCTAAGTGGATTAATTTTTTAAAGGAAATGTTATCGTAGGTTTTACTAAGCACTTTGAAATTGATACTCAATTAAGTAGACTCCTCATTGATAAACTGGGAAGATCTGGCAGACATCTACATTCAGTAAGCCATTGGATTAATACTTTCATATTCAACGAGAAGAATTCTTTTTGGAGTTTTAATACATCATAGGCAATCTTTCAAGCATATTTACATTGAGAAATCTGCATTATAACTGTACATAATTCCATATGGCTCAATTTGTATGGAGGGCTAGACAGTGTCCAAATTTGAATGTGGATGGTGTGGTACTGTAATACTGATTTTGGGGTTTATCGCCTTGGTTGGTATTGTAAGTCATAGTTGGACTCTACCATCTTGTGACAGAGTCTAGCATGATGAAATACTGGCAAAGATGGTTTTTCCCTTCTTTTTTGGTGAAATAAGAAGACACCGGGAATCTATGGTTAGCTTGATTTCTTGATGTGGAACATTTTTCAGAAGGGGCAGAGGTAGCAAATATAAAATTTATACTTCTAGTATGGGATATCCTTAATTTAATGTATTCATTATGTGTACTCGATTCTGTTGTTTTATTTGTTTTTCAGCTCACAATTATATTCAAGGTGTATGTTGTATTGTTTTTCATCTACTTGTAGTTACATGGAAAGCACTTAATTGCATACTAAATTCTAGTGATGTAATCATATTATTAAAACTAAGTCCCCAAGGTACACAAATGATTTATTCTGACAATTTTCAAATTACAATTTTGAACCATGTGAGGCCTGCCAAGCTAAAATGCATGGTATTCAAATGTCTCTTAAAATTCGAAATAATAAAGTCAAGGCTCTGGCTTTGACAGGATGAGTAGCTAAAACACGAATGTTAGAAAGAAAATTTTGCATAAAGATGCAGTGCCCGGTGGTTGATGAATTTGCATTTGCAATCTCGATCTCTCTGTGTGTAGCTTGTAAAAAAAACCCAAATTGAATAGTGTTGAAAGCAAAAGAACAAATCACAGCAATAAACCCCGGACAAAGAGACCCTAATTCCTCATTGTCGTCTGAGAAACAACAACAACTCTGATATTCATGAAAAGATTAACTATTCAGGCACTGGCACTGGATGTCAACTCCATCTCCATCCCAACAATGATGATTGCAAACCATTCTCCTAATGCTCTGCAATACCACTGATCCTAGGAGCCATGGATCTTTTGGGCTCGCCCCAGGTTCCTCCACTCGTCCTCCTCTGTCCGCTGCTGATGCGTTCAACTTACTGCTGGCTTCGATGCCGAAGAAGAAGAAAACTGAAGCAGCGAAGTTTTTGAAAAAGCTGGATGATATTCCAGAAATCTCTCTTCCCCCTGAGGGTCTAATCCAGGTAGCTTTGTCTCTGGCATATCGCGCTCTCGTGGGATAGTTCACAGGTCTCTACCCCTCCCCAAAAACCAAGGAGAACTGGGTCGTCAAGAATTGGACGTCGTTGATCAAGAACAGTGTAACCTCGTATTTCTTGGGGAGAGGCTATTTTCTGTTTGAATTCATCTCAAAAGAGGATAAAGATATGATCTTTCGGAATGGACCCTACTTCATGGGTCCTCAAGGCCTGTTTCTCAATAAGTGGACGCCGGATTTCGACCCAGCAGTTGATGTTCCAACTGTTGTTCCTATGTGGGTTGGTTGCCGAATCTCCCAGTGCATTGCTGGAACTGGGATTCGCTGAAGCACATAGGCAATGCCCTGGGTAAATTTATTGACCGGGGAAATAACAAGGACCAATATGACTGTGCCAGAATATGCGTTGAGGTAGATCTAGAGGTGGGCCTTCCAGAGGCAATAAAAATCAATGTTGACAGTTGGACCCATGTGCAAAAGCTAGATTATGAGCAGCTTCCCTTCAAGTGTCGGAAATGCCATGTCTACGGTCACTTTGCTAGGGGTTTTCCGAGTAATGGAGAGGCGAAGAAAGGGAAGGAGAAGGGTTGGAACCAGGTCAAGCGGACAAAGACCTCCCATAAATCCCACAAATCCGGTGTCCCAAATGGTAAAGGCCCTCAACCGGCTTCTATTCTTCAAACCCCTCCCTCGAATGGTCAAGAAAACAAATTCGGGCCCCTAATTTCAGCAATAGAGGACACCCAGGAGGTTGAGATGCATAAGAAAGGATCCCCAGACAAAGGGACCCCTTTAGGCTCGAGGCAAGGAGAAAGTGCCGCAGATAGATCTAAAGAAAAACATGCAGAAGTTGAGGAAGAACAAGTATTGGAGGATTCAGAGGAGGAAGGAGAAATACAGGATTCACAAACTTCGGCTATAAGATCCACAAGAGGCCGTAAGTCCGCCCATGAAAAGAGAGAACAGGAAACCTACAAAGATAAGCTCCAGGGCAGTCAACCAACCCTCAAGAAACTCTTGGCAAAAACACTGAAGATGACAAGAAATTAGACTCAGGGCTCCAGGGGAGCTCATCACACCCAAAAAAGTATGTGATGAAGGTTGTCTCCTGGAATTGCAGGGGTATGGGGAGCAGAGTTAAAGAAGAAGCCATAAGAAGTCTTCTAAGGATAGACACCCGAGACATACTTCTCATTCAGGAGACTAAAATGGAGGACAAAGACTTCCTCCAAATAAGTAAGAAATTTTGGAATAAAGGTGGAGGACAAACAGTCTTTGCTCGAGGAGCCTCAGGCGGGTTGGGTACTCTCTTGAATACTAACAAATTCTTGATGGTCAAAGAGATCCTAAACACTCAGTAGTTGTTCTTGAAACTTCAGCATCTTGACACAAAAGAGATCATTTGTCTCATCAATGTGTATGTCCCAGTAAATGCAGGGGAGACAAAGGCTTGCTGGGACTCCATCAGAAATCTAACAAGAATGGAGAATCTGGAAAATACCATCATTGATGACGACCTTAATATCACCTTGCTTTTGTCAGAGAAGTGAGGAGGCAGCATCGTAAGTTATCCGGCGAGGGAATGGGTGGAGGACCTCACGTAGGACTGGGAGTTGCTCGACATCAAGCCCTCTATTGGTAAGTACACCTGGTCAAACAAAAGAGTCAGTCTGAGGCATATTGCTGCAAGGTTAAATAGATTTCTCGTTCAAAGTTCTTTTCTCCTATTAGGATTAGAGGCTAGAATGCACATTCTCCCTTGCAGCGTTTCTGATCATAAAGCATAATTATATCTACTCATTAACATTTCCTTAAGGATGTCCCAAGGAGAAATATTTTTTGAAAAGAATCAATAAGTGCTTTGTAATTCAATATTTGCAATTGTTCTAGCAACCGGTGTCCCTACAGTTCTCCTGGAGAAGAATGATCCCAGACTCCCTCTTGTTTGATGATTTACATGCTACTGAAGAGTTTCT
Organism: Pinus albicaulis; assembly: GCA_034641835.2. Taxonomy (NCBI): domain Eukaryota; kingdom Viridiplantae; phylum Streptophyta; class Pinopsida; order Pinales; family Pinaceae; genus Pinus; species Pinus albicaulis. The sequence continues at coordinate 409,783,266 of CM076570.1, forward strand.
ATTCTCATATTCAAAGTGAATGAATAATTTTCCACAAGCATTTATGACTATCCCATCATAGCAGATAGTCAGATCACGTAGAAAGGCCATTATATTCCTAAATAATTTTCCCAGTTCTTTCACTCCCTTCTTTTAACAGAAAATTCCTTCTGTTAGCCCCCTATGAATTTTTTGACAAGCAAACAGGGGGCTAAAATGTTTTTTGAGCCTTCGAGGAATGCATTTCCTCTGAAAACACATCATCCTTGAAGCTTCCTTGTGCCTTTTTCCTTTGATAAATCCTCGCTGTTGTTCCTTGTTTTAAAGCCTCTCTGTTTGTAAGGAAGAATGCTCAAAAAGACCTTCATTTCCCTTATTTCATTCCCACTAAACCTCTGTTTTCATCACCTTTTTCCCTTCTACAGAGTCCTCCAAATTCACCTTTTAACCTTCTGAATCATCCTAATCCCCTTAAAAACCTTTCAAATACCCTTTGTTTGGTTTAAAAACCCCTTTTTCTGTCTACCAAATCCCTTTTTTGGCCTTAAAAAGAATTAAAATTCGGCCAAAATCACCCATTTTACATTACAGTCTTAGCCCCTTTCGGCCAGCCCCTTAACCACTTCCCCACATTACCCATGCCTAGAACTGAGCACTTAAGGCGTGGGCGCTAATCGGAATTGGAAGAAATCACCGGGAGCGCATTTCTTTGTTAAGTTCAATTCCTCTGATGCGATGGTTTTCTACTCTGTAGACCTCGCCACGATCTGTGCCGTTGATCTCCTGAGATCTAACGGTCAGTGCTTGTCCCGCAACGCACCCATCCCCTTTCTCTTTTCCCCCTCCGATTATGATCTCCACCGTTGATCCGTAAACGATCCGACGATCAAGCACCAATCGCATTGCCGCCCCAATCGATGATCAAAAGTTCTCGATGCGCCTCACTCTGTCTCCCCCGATTGGCCGACCCCAATTAAATCTTAGCCGTTTATCCGTTCGGACCCAATGGTCTAGATTTCATTGCTCCCCATTCATTGCCACCGCCTTTCTCCCCGCCGATTTAATCTCCGCCGTTGATCGTGTTCCAGATCGGACGGCTGGCGCTCAATCACACCATCGCCAATCGGAGGTTTTAAATATGTCACCCTCTGTCTTCTCCCAATTGCGATCTCCTGATCCAATCGTGACCGTTCATTCAATCCAGATCTAAGGCCCACATTGCATCGCATTTCCTCCATATTTCTTCATTGGAGCCTCCTCTAACTTCATCGCTTAGCCTCCACCATTGATCTCCTCCTGAGATCCAACGGTCCAAAGCTAATCGCCCTTCGCCCACACCGGGTCCCACCATTAAAGCCCGACTTCATTCATTTGATCCATTCCCTGTGTATTTTCCCGAAACCTTAAAACTCTGGGTTTTACGCTAAACATAATTTTCTGCCATTCTTTCACAGTTCTCACTGTGCATCACCATTCCTCCAGGCCTTCACAGCATTTGCTTCCACCACCCCCTAGATTTTATAATTGGTTTATTTTACTGTGCAGGGTATACAGAGTGATGAATTCACTCTATTTTCCATAATCGCAGTCACTATGATTCGGAACACAAAGAGGCCGTTACAGCAGCGGCCAGTGAGATAGCAGTAACAGTTTTGAGGGATTCAGGCCTGTTAATTTCATTTTTAGCACCTAATCCCGTTTTCAAAGAATTAAGGCGCAGTTTGAAGATTTAAAGGGCACATGAAACAAGCCATATTTGCTTGTCAGCATCAGCAGTTTTTCACTCAGACAATACGTCTTCCTATAGAAGTCTCCATACCTCCCCAAGCTCCCAAAGGCCATTCCACTGATAAAAATCTTCCAAAGACTGTCAAGACCACAATTATGGAGGTATGGAAGCCCAAAAGACCTTTCAGTCACCTTACTTGCTTCAAAAGATATAATAGAGAGTCTTACAGCCAGAACGGACTCCAAAGAAACATCATAAGTCAAATATCGACCTGACAGAGACTCCGAACCAGCCTACAGAGTATAGCGCAGAGCTATTAAGCAGAATGGGCATGGATACTTCCTCCACTCTGTCTTAATGGATTCATTTAATTCACATCAACTCCTGCTATTTTTCATTCTCCTATAAGAACCCTGAAGAACATTTTGTAAAGGGTTGCGTTGTTGTTGTAGTTGCAGTTGTAGGGATTCTTTCGTTGTTAGAACATTTTTGGGAGGGAGTAGCAGAGTAGTTTGTAATGTAGTAGGCTGGGAGGAGAAAGTTTGGACGGTAATCAGCCATTGAGCTCAGTGTATGTGACTGGTTTTGCACATCAATTAATCAAGCAATTTCACAGGATCCTGGTCTATTACTTCGGGTGATGTTTCTCTTATTTCATTGTTTTATTACATTTTCCATGCTATTCATTTGGTCTTCTGGTACGCATCAGAAATATAGCATAGGATATACCCTCGCATGGTACCCTATGTTTTTGCTCTCCCTACCTTTGATGTTTTCTGCTAAATGTGAATCTAAGAGAAAATTCATGTAATTTAACCATTCACTGCTAGCTGATGTGTGAATTCGGGGTTTGCTGCTTATTTGTTCTTGTTGGGTTCAAGCTAGAGAATTTGGGATACCGGGGATTCAATGTAAGCCCTATCCACTTGGGTCCTTGTTTAATGGGTTGGTCTTTCCAAGATCCCTTGAGTTAGCATCAAAGCATTGAAGGTTAAAAGTCCTTTTATGATCTCAGGCCTAGTTCTGTGTTTAAATATTAAGTGCTTTTCTCTTTGAGAGTATGCTGAAGCAGATCTGGAGTTATATGACCTCTGGTCTGATCTCAAGCTACCCTTCGTGTCTCTTTCCATTTCTTTCCTTAATGTTCCCACTCCACCATCTATCTTAAAGATCCTTTAGTGTAGATGACTTGCCCTATGAAGGCCTTGCTTAGTTGCTTGCAAGTAATCTCCTTTCACGACTCCATAGCCCAATGGATGGCACTTTCCCAACCTATCCTCTTTGCCGAAACGTCCTACTGCTCTTCTCCTTTCCTCCCATTACCTTCTCAGTTGATGATCTTGTGACTCAACCCAACAACCAACCAAATCATTTAAACCCCCCCCCCCCCTTTTTGTGCTTCATACCTAGCCTAAAACCTCATTTTGAGCTTCAAAGATATATCATTCTTTGCTTTGTGGAGAGATCCCTCTCCGGGTCTAGGAGGGCTAGATCCTGGGGCCCCAAAGTGGTTTTGATGTTGTCTGGTCTTTTGGTCTTGCCAATCTGGCCAAAACACTGGAACTCCAACACCTTCTTTGGATAAGATTGAATGAATAAATTCCTCATAGGGATTTAATCCAAAAACATATGATGATTTAAATAATCCACAAACTTCAATCGAATCTTTTTTCTGTGGATTGATTGAAAGAAAGAGAACCATTAAAATAGCCCTAATTTTTTTTCCTGAGTTCTTTTCTCTTGGAAATTTTAACAGAGTATACTTGTGGCTTTTTCATGGTTGCGCTACATTGTTTAAGTGTTATTCTTTAGTAATCTTGTCCATCCTATCGCTAGCCCCTCTCAAGGGTGGCCATTATGTATATTTTTCCTTCTATCAGAGACTGCAATTTAAACTATTTGCACAACTTTTCTGAGACATATAGACTACCACAGTTTCGGTGAATGCTCAAGTGAATTTTCATTTCATAAATTACAATGCTTTCAGTTACAAATAATGGGTTCTTCTGGTATTCGATTATTTCTCTGTTTTTTTTAAATTAGCAGTATGAATTTCCTTCTATTTATTCGTTTATTTGCAAAAAAAAATAAAAAATATGATCTCTACGTGGAATCGAGTTCTCTGCCCAGCCCTCCACTGCTTTTGCACAGAGATGATCTTCATGACCTCATCCTTCAACTGGGGACCCAGCATGGCCTCCACAATCTTGTGCTCCTTAACTGCCAAAGAGAAGAGATAGATTTGCTCGAGAAAACAGATTTTTCCTTTTATTTACCAGGCAATCAGTGTATTCCTGGAATGGAGATTTTGAGAACCTTCCACAAATCGGGTGTCAAAAATCCATAAGTCCTTAATAATAAATATAAATTCAAAAGTTGCCTTGACAAAATTTCTTAGAGTTTTGGTCGACTCTCGATTTCTGGGACAAAATTCGATTTTTGGAGACCAAGTTTGGTGGCACGAAATCCGAGGAAATCTAGACTGTTTGACTGCAGCGTTGACCACATCTTTGACTGCATGTTTGACCAGTGCATTGAGCAGGTTTGACCAATAATTTCAGGACTTTTTGACCGAGAATTTCAGGACTGTTTGACCAAGTTTGACTAAGAATTTCAAGAGAAATCCTTGAATGGTCAAAATGCCCTAGAAAGTTCATTTTGGAAGTCTTCCACTATGAAATGGATCTGATCATGATGGAACTCCACTAGCCATTTAGCTTTCTGAATACAATTATGTGTGTCTTGATTATCAGCATCAATCACTGCTTAGCCATTTCATGGACCACATTCCTCTATGGATGATCATCAAGGCTTGGATGCAGGAGGTAGGGGAGTCTCAGATGGCTTTGGAAAACTACTGGTAGCTTGACCATGGGCTTCTTTTTTGTTTGATTTTTTGAATAAAGTTGCATTTGATGAAAGTCTTTGAAGCAGTCCTCAGTGCATATAAAGTTATAAACACCTTAGTTGGCTTCTCCTGGTGGTATGAGAAACTCTCACCAAAGAGAAATGCACAGTTATGTTTCCTTGTGTGCATCAAGTTCCCTGAGATAGCCATGCAATATTGGCCTTTCCACAAACATATTTCTTATTCTCTCACTCACTTTATCTATCATAGGCCTGGGAAATTTTACAACCCTTAGGGGCCAGAAAATCATGTCTGAAGTTTAACTTGTCCAAAGACCTTCAAGAATAAGTTCTGATTGGGGTTGGCAAAATAATGTTTATATAACTTGTAAGGAACCTCTCTCCTTAGAGCCCATGAGAAGAAAAATTGCTTCCATCCAAATAAAACGTAAATGTTATCAAAGAATAAGGGAATCTATAAGACAATGCCTCCAGAATATCCTTTTCAATGAAGCACTTCAAGTCAGGGTGGCCACACTCAGTAATCATCTAAAAGTTGTCAAGATTCTAAGTGCCAAAGGGACACAATTGCAGGGCCATCATCCACTGGCTTAAAATATGCGATAGGCCTACAGAAGGATTTTTTTGGGGCCCTATATTCAAAAGAAGGCTTGAAAAGAGAATCTCCAGTATCAAATCAACCAAGGGTAGGCTTAAAAGATGAAATTGAGAAACAATTTATTTCTCAGTTCTCTCTACGAAAGAATTTTCAATTGCAAATACTAAGTGAGGAACATCAATGCAACCCTGTCTTGGAGTCATCTCACAAACTTTATGAAGCGCAAGGAATACTGTGTGACTAGTCGTTGACTTTGGGTAAGCTAGCTGCTACCCTCTCAAACATGAACAATGATGATGGTAAGTCCTGGGATTAGAAAGATTCCAGAGTTAATTTTATAAAGCTACCTAGTATTTTGTCAATCCAAACATTTTGCAGAGGTTTACAAAGAATCCATCACAGAGAAATAATTGAGAACCAACTTAAACAAAGGTATTAACAAGTTTATACCCAAGGTCAATGATTCCAAAGTGACTATGAGCTGGAAGCCTATCACTCTGTTGAATGACTCATGTAATAGTCTTACCAAAACTCAGCACTCATAATCAAGCATATTCTCATGATTATTATCAAACCTAGGCATACTTGTTTCATTAAAGGTAAATTCATCGTAGATAATGTTATTGCAGCCTGTGAGGGCATGGAATGGCCCAGTAATTGAAAGCAAGGCATGTAATCTAGATGCATAAATTCAAACGATCCATAGGATATCTACAATAATAATGCGACATTTCTGTCTGTTGGAGTTGAAAGTTTGAAGCCAAATCACATGTCAAAAATATCTTGGAACATGTTAAAGAGTTTTTGAAAATATGAGAAATTGTCCGAAGGCCAGATGTGTACGCTAAGTCATCTGTTCTAGTCTTTAGTGTTCAATTATTTTCATTTCTGAAATAGGAGACCTGGTTATGGAATCCTGTTATATTTATGCACTTTGTGTATCACCTTCATTAATTAAACAAAGAGGGAAGACTGTAAACCAATACAAAAAAAATATTTTCATTTCTGAAATAGGAGACCTGGTTATGGAATCCTATTATATTTATGCACTTTGTGTATCACATTCATTAATTAAACAAAGAGGGAAGACTGTAAACCAATATAAAAAACAACAATCTCTCAATAAAATCTGAAAAAAATGCAACCTGAATAACGCAGCAACAACTTAAAATTGACGGATATCGAATTCAGAAAGGTATGCAACTCCAAATCCATATTTAATCCTAACAAATGTGGATGGGGTTCAAAATTGCTCACCTGGAAAAAATTGCCACTTGGTGGGGGCTTAGGTGATGAAAATTATGGTCGTTGTCATTGCCTCTTCCCTACAGAAAATTCTCTGCTATCTAGTTTCTGCCATGTGTTCAGCGATGCGGTTTCCATACTGGAGGAATTTTCCCCATGCACTGATTGCTAGGTCAATGAAATCCCCTTGATGAATGCATCTGGGCATTGTGATTATTATAACTAATAGCCCCCGCTGCTAATGCCCTCCTATTCCCATAGGACCACGTATTACTGGATACCTCGAATTATAGGAGGCCTCGAAATTAGTTGTTGGGAACTATGAATTACTACTAAACCTGCTAATTTGGTCTTTGTGTACCTTCTCCAGCTTTAAAATCTTGCTAAAACCTCACTATTAGAAGAAAAATTCTGAAGGTTTAATGGTAAAATGGTGTCCAAATCCTGCAAAAGAAAAGTCGACGGATCGCTGAGGACGCAAGCTGGAAGCTGTGAATGTGAATGGATTCGAATGGCCTGAACGAATTTCGCAAGTCTTCCACAATAATGAAGCTCGCAAGTTTCCCACTCAGAAAATCCGGAGTAATAATCCTTAAGAGTTCTCTGAGTTTGTTTCATTTTTGTTTTTGCAATTTTATCAAACAAAAAAAATTTAACCGCATGGCGGAATTAACGTTTTGGCTCAAAGTTCATGTGAGCAATTAATTTAATTTTTTAATGGATATTTTAATAGGTTTGAAAATCTGAAAATCTGCCTTCCAATTGAATGACTATGATGACATATACAATACCTACAATAAAAGAGGTATGTAATTTTTTTTTTATCATTAACTTTGTTTATTTATATATTAAATTTATTTATTTATATGCTATTGAGTAGCAATATGAAAACCAAAAGTTAAAAGAAGTTTTTAAAAATTATAAATATTTTAAAGATATTTAGAGGTGTTTTGTTATCTAAGTTAACAACATTGTTCATTATTATGGCAATTTTATGTATCTATTTTAAGATAACTAACTTGTATCAGGGGAATAAAAATATTGGTAAGAGAATATTACCACTTCACTTCACTAGTAATCAAGGGCCATTAACTATATGTATGTATTATCTATAGTAATAGTTAAGGAAATAACTATAATAATAAAAAGTGAAAAATTAAGTCAATCATGTTTTGAAACATGTTTTGTATTGACACCTAAGTTGTTTTAGTACACGCACCGTAAGTCATAGGTTAGGGTTGAGATCCATGCTTGTGTTTAAGCATAGATATCTACTTGACCATGATGACAAACCATCATGCTAATAATCAAGAATTATTAGTACTCACAATGCATTGGATTAACCCCCGCATATTCCACATCATCTAATTGATTCTCACTAAGTTAATAATGGCCTAAGCCAAAACCGTTATTCATAATTGACTTGACCTCTAGGTGTCTTCCTCCTATACTAGCCAATTTGTTGGTAAATATCCCTATTATATGGTTGGGCCAATTTGTTGCTATATTGTGCTACGATGAATAAAAATAAAGTATCGTGCATAGACAAATGCATTCTGAGTATATTTTTTTGGATTAAATATTCTTCTATGTGTTTCACTATAGAAGTAGATATGTCCCTCCAAAGTTGATCAAGTGTCTACTGAAAGAGGGCCCATAGTTTATCCTAATTCATAGAACAATGTAGTAATCAACCTTGAGCACGATGCTTTAAGTTCAATTGTCAGGAATAACCTTGGAAATATACCCTAAGTAACTACTTGAAACTCCTTAACTTACAAATAAATAACTTAACACAATAAATAGATTGAAATGTATATGAAATATTTAACAAGTACATAAAATACATACAAAGTTATCATTATTCACATCCTCACTCTTTGCTCTAAAATATGTACCCTTTTTAAATGTAGCTCAAATGATCCCTTCACATGTTTCTTCCCACACTTGTAATTTTTTCTACAATCAACACAAACTTCTCTTCTTCTTTTTTGGGGGGTTTCTTTGATCTTTCGTATTATGTTGTCTCTTTAATTTCCACCATGTTTTGTTTTCTTAAAAATTGTACACCTAAAATAAATGAATCAATGCAAAACTACCACCTCAAAAATAACCAAACATTGCACATCTATGAATTATGCACTCGATGTGAACAAGAAGGGCCACCCTATTTATATAACCAACATAAATCCATCTTGACTTTGGATATATCATACTTTGAGAGGGAAGTGTGACAAGGTCAAGCATTTCAAAAGAGACTACAAGGAATAGAAAAAGAAGAATAAGAGGGAAAATAATTATTTTGATGCCATGTCTAAAAAAGTATTCTTAGAATGATGAAGAATATTCCTTTCTTGTAGCTCTAACAACTCCTAAGCCAAAGTATGTAAATAATATACTAAATATCTTCCTTCCATATGACATCCCATTGGGAATCGTTTTTAGTGTACGAGAACTATTTATGGTGAGATTGTATAACTTGGTGATGACTATTGAAAATTGTAAAAAATAAAATAAATTGTCTATTCTTTTCACTAGTTGATTTATTGTTGTTTATATTCCGTTGTGCAAGGTAGTTTGTTGTGCCATTTGGATTGGTAGTGTCAAAGATTCTAAGACACCAGTAATATCATAATGAATGTGATTCCCCCTAAAATCTTTAACATTTCGTGCTTTACTTAATGGGAATTATTATATGTTTCTCAAACAAGAACTTCTTGCCAAAAAAGATGGAATATGTTAGGACATTAGACAATAATAGACCATATTTGGAAACATCCCATTAACTTTGAGTCTGTCATAGAGCCAACATACAATAATGGGAAATAATTGTCTACAATTTGTGAAATATGGTAGATAAGTTAAATTAGGGTTTAATGACTGGGGGTGGGGTTTAAGCTACAAAATGTGTTCTAAGTGACTTTAATGCTTTTAACCCTGACCACAAATTTTCCCTAAGCTTATTTAGGGATGGTAATTATGCTTGGAAATGGGTTGGGAAAGGTAGAAGCTAACATTGGGAAGGGGTGCTTCAGTAAAAATAACAATTTTATTGGCTCTTGGGAAAAATGGGAAAGAAATATTACTTATAGGACTTTGTTTGACTATGTTACTGTACAATTTCTACCTCAAGAAAGATGAATTTTTCACTAAGCCATGACAGTAAATGGAGTATTTAAAGAGTACTCAAGTATTGTCTGAGTGGATAGAGGAGGATATAGTGTACTTAGCTATAGTGGGAGTATCTTCCCTTAATCTGTGTAGGCATTCCAAGGCGTTCGGAATCAGGGTTTCTCTCTTGATCGTGACCTGGTAGATAAGGAAGCCAGTTTGGTGTAAATCCAAACTAGCGTCACAATGAACTTAACCAAGTTCTCCTGCGATGTTGGGAGATCAGGTGTAGCGGCAGCTTGTCTGATAGGCTGTAGAAATGCCTGAATTTCCTGATCTATCTGTTCCCATGTCTTTTCGTCACCCAGTGCACCTAGAGAGGGAATATGGTGTAGCTCAGCCATCAAGTCGATGCCGCTGATCAAATGCTCATAGGCGGTCATCACCTTCTCTAGGTCTTTAAATAAATTTTCTTTGGATGCACCTTCATGCAAATTTGGACCTTGTCATTCTGAGTGTGAATCCAATTTTTCTTGGGAAAAGTATCTGAAGCCTGCAGATATCTGCTTTTCCATTCTATCATTATATCCAAGGTGGTGGAGGCCTCTTTCAGTTGTTCATTTCTCTTCTTCGTTTCCACTTGGGCTCTCAGTAGAGGAGCGACTGTTTGCTTTATGGTGAACATCTCCTCGTAAACCTACCTCGTGGCGGCTTCCAGTGTCACCAACTCTCTTTGGACGGTAAGTGGTACTTCGTTAATGGGAGTGTTTTTATCTTGGAGCTGTTGGATTTCTTCCCTTAATGCTTTCTTTTCTTGCTTCGACCTGGCTTCCTTTTGTTCAGAATCTTGTAATCTATTTTACAGGGAGAGGATTTCCCTAGTCATCCAACTCACATTTTCTTCCGTGGCAGTGGCAAAAGCAGTGTAGGCTGATGCTATCATCACTGGATTGGTCCTAGTGTCCAAGACTATATCCTTTTTCGACATGGTTGTGAATGGCACGATAGGGTTCCGTGCTAGGCATCTCCTTTTTTCCTGCCTGATTTTGAAAGTGAATTAATCATAAGTGAGTCTCGTCAAATTGAGCACTTCCTCCTCCTGTCCTTCAGAGGTGCCTGGTTTTGAGAGTGAAAAACGTGTGTTAATTGCAGGTACTTCGATGGGCGGTAGCTCTGTCTGTACCCCTGTTACTGGAGGAGGTGTCTCGGTGTCCTTTGTTCTTTGATCCTCTTCCTCTTTTCTCTTTTGTTCTTCTTCTTCTTTCAATAGTCGCTCCGCCTCTGCCTTATCCTCTTCCGCCTTTTTCCTACACTCCATTTCTGCTTTTGTTTCCTCTTCTTCCTTCCTTCTTCATTCAACTTCTGCTTTTGTTTCCTCTTCTTCCTTCCTTTTGCGTTCGGCCTCCACCTGAGCTAATTCCTTCTTGAGCTGTCGTTCAACTTCTGCTTTTTCCTCCTGCTCTTCCTTTCTTCTCCGGGCATCCTCCACCTGTTTCTTTCTCTGTTCTGCCTTCAGGTGTTTCTTACGCTTATATTCATCCTCTTTTGCCTTCGTTTTAGCTTCTGCTTCTTTTTCTTTCTGTTGGGTGGAAGAGCTATGACCTGTGTTAGTTCGGGGCTCCTTGGCCTGGGACGACGAAGCTCCTCCCAACTCGCAGATTATATCCTCCAGAGTCTGATCATCTTGATCCTCCTTATTGGTCAATGCTTTCGGGGCGAGTTCCCTATCCTTGTTATACCAGTTTCTTTTCGCCTCCTCAGTTGGGCGTTTAGTATGTTGGTAGCTCCATTTGAACTTGGCCCATTTACAGTGGTCAGGGACTATCGTCTCAGGATCGTATGTCCGGTAATCCAAAGGCCCTAGGTAGAATCCTTTGATTTGTTCAGCCTCCGCCTCCACCTCTTTGAAATCCTTAACTGTATAAGCACCAATGGTGAGCGGAAGTGTGTGCCATGACTTTTTCTTACCTCTAGTAAGGACCTTTGAGAAGCCGGAAGTCATCTGATAACATACTTCTTTAAGTAGCATCTTGTCAGTGATGAACCGGGGCAGAGCATGGGGAGTCTTGAATGAATCGAAGACTCGGATGAAGGTGCCTTCTGCAAATGGAAACCAATGTGCTACCTTGACTATCGTTTCCATAGCTCACCAGGACATGCATGGGGTATCCTGACCGAAAAATTTCCCGTAGAGTGCAGGGATGAAACTGTGTGTGATTGATTCTATATCCTGCTTGTATTTGGAGTCCCAGAATACCTGCAACTCCTTGTGAATTGGGTGTGCTCACTCCTAATCCCAGTTGTGAGCCCATCCCTCAAAATAGCACCTGGAACAAACTGCATCCAATAGATAAGAGGCCATGTAAAATTCGGACGAGTATCCCTCCTCTGGTGCTAGTGCTACATATATGTTTGTTTTTAGGGCCGCTATTAGTAAGTTGGACCAATTGAAACGAGTGCCATATACAGTGATAAAGTGCATCAGGGATACCCAAGAAACACTGAACGTGGTGGCATCGGGAAGACCGTACATTCTACAAAGCATAGCTGCCACCAACTTATAGACCTTTATGAGGCCTGCCACTTGATACTCCCGATCCTTCTTGATTTTGAACTTCTCAAGTTCTTCCCACCATCCTCTCAGGGTGTCTATTATGGGAACCACATGGGTGGTGGCCCATTCCTCTGTGAACATCTATTCCGGTTCTGGAAGTGCATCTGAAAGCAAATGTTCCCCACTTAGTTCTGAATGTGGTTTTGAGCTGATCAGGCTCAGCCACTAGTACTTGATTATACCCTGAAAACCCATCCAACAGAGAGAACATTTATGACCCTGATACAACTTGAAGGATTTGCTCCATAGGAGGGACCAGATAGTTGTCTTTGTCGGAAGCTCTGTTCAAATTTATGAAGTCTACGCACAGTGCCCAAATTGTGTATTGTGTAGTCACAGTTCCCAAATTTTACCCTTGAGCTCCAGAACTACATAATTTATGCCTCCCAATCAGCCTTAACTGCACATTGTGCAGTGCGAAGCCTCACACCTCCACCCTGACACCTTGAGTTGCGCAATTTCACAATCCATTAGATTTTCCTCCCTCCAGAATTGCGCATTGGGAAACTTCAAGCCTCAAGCCTGAGCCCTTGAAATCCTCAAATATGCAATCTCCCAGCTTGTTCTCCTTCCAGAATTTCACATTGGGTAACTCCAGGCCTCAAGCCTCAACCTTCAGCTCTAGAGTTCCTCAAAAAACAAAAAATTGTCATGGATAAGTTCTAGAAGCGTACTTGGGATAAAGAGCGAGGGAGAAAGAAACAATATTGTATTGAAGAGTTTAATCCCACTCATATCATTAACAAAAAGCATACACAGGGGCCAATATTTCTTGGAGAGCCAAAATTCTCATTGCTCAGTTATAGATTAATTCTCATAAACTCCATTGTGAAACAAGTCTCTATTGTGAAACATGGCACTGGAAAAGGCTAAAAGAAATGTGGGAAGAAAAAGTATGTGTTTTTTTCTCTTCCGGAAAAGTGGAAATAAAAAAACATTTCATTTTAGAATGCAAAGCCTTCAAAGACAACACATAAAGTTATGCAGATACTATGACAACTAGCTCTTTGGGATAATTTATTCCATGAGGCGTTTGTTAAGAAGTTAGGAGAATTTATTGTGAGGTTTCACATGAAAATGGTTGAATAAGGATAGTAAAGCAATTTGTCCCATAATCTATATTTAACCTCTTTAAAGTTAAAATAATAAACTATCTTTAACCTCTTTAACATTAAAATAATTTCTTTATTTCTTTTTAATTTACAACATTTTTACTCACCTTCGTCATTAACAACCAACCCAATTTTCCCTTTAAATGGGGAAATAAGAAAGACGCAAAGAAATACGAGAGGCTAAAAATAACATGTAGAACAGGTTGATTCTCCATCTTATTCTTATATTCAGCCCTTTTTCTATGGAATCTTATAAAAAACACTCCAACTTCTCGACATTGAAACTCTTCTTCATCATTGGCATTCACACCCACATGGAACAAAATGTGGCTAACACAACTTATGATTAAGCCGAAGGCTTTTCAACTATGAGGTTTATCTTCATGACACTGTTCAAATTCGTTGTCCCTTACATAATCTGAACAATGTCCTTTGGGATTATAGCATGGTACAACGTATTGACATGAGAGAACCCACGTGCATGTTAGTCTAGAGAAATTGAAGGCGTCGTTATAGCTCGAAGAAGTACCATTTGCGGTCAATGTCGGTCCATGATATTACGGAATATATGTGGCGTGTTCCCTTAAAATAAACACATAATGTTCGTGCAGCCTGTGCCTGCACATTCAATAGGTTTTTGAAATATTGATGTGGAGCTCCTACACTTTTGGGGATGCGAGGGTTCTGTTCTCATCGACTCTATTCCTGGTCAATTCGTAGCAGAGAAATACTATTTGGTTAAAAATTTGAGTCTTAGAGGAATTGATGTTATTAAAGAAGTGAAATTGCAAATAGAGACGATTTTCCCAAAGAAGGTGTCCTGTGCGGATATAATCGCATTTGCGGCTAGAGATAGTGCATCATTTGTATTTTTCTTAAAAATTATACATAAGAATACCACTGTGTTAAGTATAGCATGGGATAACAACAACACTCAATGATTTCTAATGATTGATCACAGGCATCTCACATCTCCCTCTGCTGGAAGAAAGGATGGAAATATTACACTAGCTTCCAATATACAGGGAAATCTACCACCCCCTACCTTCAATGTAACCCATATAACTCAGATATTTGCAGCTAAAGGTCTATCCCAGGACGAGATGGTTAATTTTCATGTGTTTTCTGAGACCTGCAACTCATCAATGTGTCAATTCTTGTAGATGACAAAAATGGTTGAGAAAAACCATGATTATAATCATGTTTGTGTTGTTTGGGCGAATGCAGGAGCACACACAATTGGTGTCTCTCACTATACTTCATTCGTCAACAAGCTCTACAATTTCAATGGCACGAATATGATGGACATGTCCCTTGATCCAACGTATGCTCAGATACTGAAGCAGAGTTGTCCCCAAGGCAACCCCATTAACATCAACACGACTGTGGTCATGGATCCTCAAATGCCACTAATCCTAGACAACTTGTATTACAACGAAGTTATAGCTAACGGTGGTCTGTTTACATCGGATGCAACTCCACTTATAGATCCAAACACTAAATCTAGCGTGAATGCAAACTTAGGCCTTAACTTGGTTGGATGACAAAAAAAAATTATTGCCGCAATTATAAAAATGGGAGATATTAGTGTATTAATTGGCAACCAACTGGGACATATTAATGTTTTGAGTAGTCCGCGTCAACTGCAGGGTTGCCAACAATTAAAACAGATTGGAAATTTAGTTTTCCTTAGCTTCAAATTTAGAAGATTTTCACTTCTCAACTATTGAACTCGCACAACAAACAACATAGAAGTTGGTGCAACCTATTGAAAATGCAGACACATATGTCCAATATATATTGTATATGAATGATGTAATTTATAGGAAAAAAATTATATTTTAAATACAAAATATATTTAGCATAAAATTGTTGTTTTAAATAAAAAAATATATTTATTACATTATTTTATTAATTTCATTTTTTTTTTAAATTAATTTTGTTATACATTATATTAAAATATTGATTTTTTTTCATTGTCTATTTCATGCTGCATTTCCCTCCATTTTTTCATGGGACATTCTTCCCTCCATTTTTATATAGTATTTATTTCCTTTAAAATATATTTACACCTTAATCACACTTCCCTCCATTTTTATATAATATTCTTCACTCTATTTTTATATAATATTTATTTCCTTGAAAATATCTTTACACCTTAGTAAATGTTAGTGTTTATGTTTTCTCTCATCCATTCACACTCATAGTAGAATACATTGAGAAACGAAACGTTCATGTGAAGTGAAATCTATTTCCGTGTGCAGCAACATTGGCATGGCCCATAAGGTCTGCGAGAACTGGTTCCAAAATTTTTTACGTTACTAAAAACATAAGAAATCGAAATCACAACCTCCGTGCGTAGTTGCGTATGATTAAGAGGATAAACGGTAGAAGACCAGGGGCGGTGGCAAAGGCGAAGGGTTCAAATCTGAAAACATGGCACCGAATTTGTTTTCAAAATAGAAATTCTTCTCCTAAATTTCAAGCAATTCAGTAAATAAATGAGCTTCTAAATGACGACGAAGCTCAGTGTTTGTATGCAAAATTCTTGATCTACCATGGCTCCAACCTCGAATGACTTTGACTTGGATTCTTTCATTGAACAGCAGAGCAGCGACGACGATGTGAGAGATTTGCAAGGGCTCAATCGTAGCCTCGAAGATATCCTGATGACGAGACTGCAAAACCTTTTCTCTTCAGAAACCCTAGTTCACACGTCAAAGGCAGGAAAACAGCAGAGCAGCGACGACGATGTGAGTGATTTGCAGGGGCTCAATCGTAGCCTCGAAGATATCCTGATGACGAGACTGCAAAACCTTTTCTCTTCAGAAACCCTAGTTCACACGTCAAAGGCAGGAAAACGATGAAAACAACGTGGATTGGGCCGAGAAAGGTTCAAAGAAACTGGAGAAAGTCAAAGAACATTCAAGTTCGTTTTCAATTACAGACAAATTGAAAATTGGATATGAGAAATGTAATTCTTATGACCCTGATGCGTCTAATTCAAACTTAGAGGAAAAAGGCAAGCCCTTGCATTCGATGGAAAGAATGGAAAACAAAGATCAGAAAACTACAGTTTCCACTGATGCATCTAGTGCAAATTTAGAGGAAAGGGGCAAGCCCTTGCATTCAATAGATAATGGATTTCACAAAACTGAAATTTCCAACAAAGTTCGGTCGGCTTGAGAATTGGCTGAATTGAGGCTTAGTTTGAGCATGCAGAAGTCTGCATTCTTGGATTTTGCTGGTAAGCCTTCGACATTTGCTGCTTAAAAATGAAAGGACCGTTGATGACGTTGAAGATGAAAAAGGGGAAAAATGGAACATGGCCGACCTGGAAGGAAAAGTGGCAAAAAGGTCTGAGACTCTCTTAAGCCATTGGACTTGGCTGAAGAACTTGAAAAGAGAAATGCATATTTTGGATTGCACTGGGAAGAGGGAGCTGCAGCACAACCGATGAAACTTGAGGGTATCCAACGAGGACCTCCAGCAATAGGTCATTTACAAATTGATTCCATGAGTTATCTTTCACAGGCACTTGCATCACAAATGTTCAGGAGGGATCATGGTTCTCCACAAGCTCTAGCTGTGCATATGAATTATATTGCTGCGGGTATGTCCAAAGGATCTGTCCTTGTTAATCCCAACAAATATTATTCTGAGAGTGCTGACTTCATGGATGCCAAGGTTCTATACTTTATCCTCTGAAACCTAACTGTTTTCATGTATTCCGACATTTCCTTATCTTTCAATCCCTTTCGTGAATTGTTCTTTTGACAATGTTTACTTTTTTAAACTGTGGAATGCAATTTTAGCTCTTTCGAGACAGACTGCCTATTATGATAATTGTTTCTCAAGTTTTGCAATAGACCTTTTTTTTACTAGAGTATCTTCTGTAGTGTTCAGTTCTCTGTATACAACTGTAAGAATCTACTAGAGTATCTTCTGTAGCGTTCAGTTCTCTGTATACGACTGTAAGAATCGTGGATAAAAGAGCATACATCCTTTTTAATATTTTTAAAATGGGGGACAATATTCATCTATCCATCATGTATAATATATCTATTCTATCAATCCTTATCAAGTAGATGTATATGGTATTCACTCTACAATTTTTTGACAAAAAACTATGAAGAATAGGTCAGATGCAATCATTTATCATATAACATTGAAGACTATCTTATGTTGTGGATAAGGAAGTGATATTTGTTGATAGTAAGGAACCATCCTTGAATTTATTATGTCCCCAGTACCATAAAACACACCTCTTAGGTCCCTTTCTGCTCTTGTTTTGGAGTATTTCGCAAGTCAGTTTTTATTCCTTATGGCCACCCACATGGAAATTCTTTTTTCCATAGTGGTTTCCATCATCAAGACTTATCATTTTGACTATTGAGCCTCATTGGAAAACGTTGCTTTGTACCCTAATTTGGCAATATATTTATCCACTGAAATTGTTCTCATTATCTTTCGGGCCAGTCACGGGTATGGAGGCATTTCCCAAAGGGGCAGAGCTGCCTTCCCCCCTGTCAACTCGTTGCCTGTTTGGCCCTGGCCTGGAGGTAGGTTTGGATTTTTTTGCTGGCTGCCATTCTGCTTCTTTCTCTTTCTCTGGGGTCGCATTCTTGGGACAACGTTTGACGAAATGTCCATATTCGTGGCATGTGTGACACTTGAATGAAAACTGTTCATAGTCAATCTTCTGAATGTGGGACCAATTCCCAACTGTGAGCTTGATGGCTTTAGGCAGCCCAACTTCCAGGTTGACTTCCACACATATTCTAGCACAATCATATTGTTCATTCTTGCAGGATCTGTTAATAAGTTTCTCAATGGAATTCCCAATTTGAATCAGGGAGTCCCAGCTCCAATAGTGCACTGGAAGATTTGGGAGTCTGACCCAAACTGGGATAGCAGAGGGGACGTCGACTGAAGGATCAAAATCAGGGGTCCAATGATTCAGGTACAGGCCCTGCGGACCCATGAAGTATGGTCCATTTCTAAAGATGAGTTCTTTGTCCTCCTTTGAATTAAACTCGAACAGGAAATAGCCGCGCCCCAAAAAGTAAGATGTGACATTGTTCTTGATTAGAGGTTGCCAATTTCTGTTAACCCAAGCTTTCGTAGTCTTTGGAGATGGCCATAAACCTGTAAAATGCCCTATCAGTGCTCGTTTCGCGAGAGAGAGGGCCACCTTCATAGATCGCTTAGGGATTTCATCCAGTTTATTCACAAACTTGGATGCCTGTTGTTTCAACTTCTTCTTCTGAGAGGCGATCAACAGGCAGAAAGCCTCCACCTCAGGAGGAGGGGGTGGAGGAGCGCCTTGAGAGGCCGCTATTAGTCGACCGAGGTGGGGCAGACACGGAGAAGCCCTAGGTGGAGTAAATGGGCAGTGATGGCAACATCAGAAGTGAGATCGCAGCAGTGACCCAAGCAGACAATGTCCCGACAGGAATTGGCGCGGTGCGCAGAGGATCCACAACAGAACTTGAATAGCTTGAACGCAACCATTAATGAAATTTTATAATTGTTATTTAATTGAATTATTTAAATATTATTTAACGTTAGAGAGTAAATGAATTATATTAATAAAAATTATTTATAATTGTTATTTAGTTGAATTATTTAAATGTTATTTACCATTAGAGTAACTAAATTATTAATAAAAATTATTTTTAATTATTATTTAATTAAATTATTTAAAACAAAACGTAAATAAAACTGGCTATGTCTGATTTGATTGCTTCAATGGGGTTTCAATAGCCCCCGATTTGTAGGAATGGTCGTGGGTTAGGGGATGTTTCGCGCCCATTCCTGGAAATCTAGAAAGTGGTGTAAAATTCAGGGTTTTAGATCTTGTATAAATGACTGATGATGGATTTGGATTTCAAACAAGTTCGTGAATGGATCTCAAGAGCTGTTGCTTCTCTTCTTACGACTTTATTGATATAGCAGCTGTTTTGTGTGGTGACCAGGCGGCTGTGAAAAGGAAAATTAGCCAACAACTGTGACCAGGCAGCTATGAAGAGACAAATTCGAACGCAAGTAAGTCTCTGCTCTCTAATAAGTGTATGTATTTAAAATTATTTACTTTAACGGTTTTCAATTAGCTTTAGGCCTGTAAAAATTGTGAAAAATGTGTTATCTAAGGTCAAAGTCAAGCTGGAAAATAATTTCTAATCGCATCATTGATGAAGCACTTGGGAGATTTATTACGGGTTTGTTTCCTGAAAATAACATCATCATCCCACATCCTTTTCACATTAAAAGACATAGGATTGAGCAATGGGTTTCCGCGTATCAACTCTGCTCCTTTTAGTTTTAAATCCTCCTTTTAATAGCCTAAGCTAGTGATCTTCTCATAGACCAATTCTGCCTTTTTCATAAGCCTAGCCTTACCATAATTGTTGATCATTGAATTGAACGTTGGTAAAGTAGGATTCCCCTTTGACAGGAGCACGCTCTTAAATACTTGTTCCATTTTGCTAAAATCTTGACGCTTTCCATAAGCATCTATAAGTAATTTGAAAGTAATGATATCTGGTTTACATTTGTCTTTCTTCATATGAGCAAGAACCTGCTCCATTTCTATGAGCATTCAATGTTTACCATAAGCATCCATCACACCGTTATAAGTATAAAAATTTGCCATTTTTTTCATTTTCTAGTAGATTAACACTCTCCCTGAAAACTACGGGGCAAACTTTAGTGCCACCGGATCCTCCTTTGCTTTTCCCTTTACTTTGCCACCTTGCGGACTGTAACTTTGATTCTGTGAAAATGACAAGGATGCTCTCAGTATCAACCCATGGCGTTCACTGGAGCCCGACACAGAAAGTTTAAATTCAGCTATGAATATCACCGTCCAAAGCTAAATCGATTATATATATATATATATATAGGAAGCTGAGTGACGACATAAGCTCTATGTATGAGGGGATCATTATGATGTCTGGTATGTAAGAAACAAACCCTATAGAAGCGTGAGGATGATATTGGTATAGCTTCTGTTGGGATAAAACCGAGTAATAGCTGCACTGGACATTACATTATTATATGCCTTTAACTCCAGTCTTTTGTGACTTTCTGTGCTTTTGTTTTTCGATTGCGTGAGGTTCATTTTCTAGGCCGGTTATTATAACATTAAGGGGACTCTAGATAAGACGTCCCACTGTTTCGGGAAATAACTCCCTAAAGGTTTTGGGTCGGCAACCTTCACAGATCGGGGGCATACCATTCAAGAAAGACTCACTTAACCTATCTTTTTATGCTGAAAAATAGATATAACAAGTTGTGGAACTTACCCGAAAGTCCTACGTTTGATGTAGATCCCGCGGGGTGCAAACCCCCAGCAACTCCTCGTGCTTCGTAACCTGGAAATCAAGAAAGAACGAACACGAAACACTAGTTGTACAACATATATTGTTCCTAGATGTCAGTGTAACTCATGTATAATATCATATAAACAACACTGAATGTTTATTTAATGATCTTTACACATATATAAAGAGATATAAACACGTGAATTTTGGGAACAAGATGGTTTTTCTTATTATAAATGGCATGTACAATAATAGAAAAGTGGAGAGATCACCTGAATCCTTCCACGACCTTCGAGAAAACTGTCCTCTGGATCCGTCCAGCCCTCACCTCGCTAGGATTCTTCCAAGATGTGTGCACACAAGATGTCATATAGGATGATGATCATCTCAAGAAAACAGGGGTTTCTTGAATATACCTGGGAAGTGTAGGAGGCACGGGAATATTGTTGAAGATGGCAACAAGAAATAGTGAAGGAGGCATCCTGAAACATCTTTCTTGATCCTAGTTGGAAAGTGATCACCTAAACTAGGTGGGGGACCACACAGGTGATTTTTGTCGCAAAGTCTATTTTTAGACTATGTCTATTTTTAGACATATGGATCATGATCTATAAGTTGCTCATGTTCTATGAGTTGCAGGATGTTATTTATGGATGGTTGGTCAAGTCGGAAAAAATAGATGGACTTCTATTTTTAGACATATTGGGCGGAATCTATTTTTAGATTGCCAGTCTAAAAATAGATATGTCTAATATTATTAGCTCTTAATAATATTTGGACTATAAACATTATCTTATTCTCTTGGAGCACTTCAGTTAAGTGCACAGATGTGGCATAGGAGCTGACAGAAGGAATTATGCTATTCCTGAGGGTTAAGTGGAGCTATTGCATGGATACTTTAGTTAGAACTCATGTGACAGAGTTTGGTGGAGTTGATTGAGGAATTTAGTGGAGTTGTATTCAGTTTAACTAATCTAAACATAGTTGAGCTTTTTGTATCCAAGTTAACTAATAGATACAATTAGTGAGAGTGGTGTGAATTAATTATTAATTAATTCACTAATTATAAACTCATAAATCAACTAAAGAATACATCAGTTAACTTCGGTGCATGGACAGTTTCAGTGGAGACCAGTGCAGAAATAGGTGAAAGAGCAGGTTAACTATCGGTTGTGACTATACTATTGCTATTTGCAACACACAGATAGGTGGAGTAATCAATGAGGATTGCGCAGTTCAATCTAGGTGGTTTATCTATATAAAGAGACCATCCCATAGCATTGAAACAGGCAATTCAGGTTGGCTATCAAGTGGCTAAAGGTTGGAGCATGAGTTTTGCTAGATCTAGCTTGATAGTGTGTAGCAAGGGAGGTAGTGCATGAGAGCTTGCAAAGAGCTTTGTACTATGATTGTTACATGATCTCCATGACATGTATAATATACAGATAGTTGGGGGTTTTCAGCTTTAAGCTTTCCCATGAAATACCGTGTTCATATGTGTGAATTTTTATGGCTTTAATGTGTGCATGCAATTGATTTTATTTCCGCATGTGATGATCAATGGTAGAAGAGATTCTGTATTATGCATGAAGCTAAAATAGTGTGTGATCAGGAGAATCTCGGTGGATAACATATCAGTTATTCAAATTTTTACATGGTATCGGAGCGATATTGATCATTGGAGCAATTGCAAAGCATTGAAGCGGTTGAGTTTGAGGATAAACTCAAGAAACATAAAGATGGAGAAAGCCGGAAATATACATGCATATTGTATATAATTTTCTACATGGAATGAGAGCGAGAATTTTTTTGGTGCGCGAGTTTGTAGGGAATATATGAAAATTTTTGGTGAAATATTTTCAGAAACAAATAGCATATTTGGATTCCTTGTGAAAAAATACCCAAATTAAAAAAAAAAATCGGTCGAATCGGAGCTCGGATGAGGGAGATATCATCGATTTAAAATCAGCTCTTTTGTTAGAAAATTTTGCGACGGCGTGACAATTGCAATGTGGGCGAGCCAAGAATCTACATGCACTAAGGTACAAGATGCATGCAAAGCTTTGAGGTGCAAAGCAGAGGTTAGTGACTTGGTGGTTGAGAGGGATCCTCTCAACATGCAGCGTGAGAAACAGTCTCAGAAGGTTGTGGAGCAGCCACAACTGGCGATGCAGAAGAATCTTTATAGATTTGATGTAGATGGGATGTCTACGGAGCTTCCTACTGTTGGGAAGCGGAAGGAAGACATGCAACTGAAGCTTGAGAGGGAGCAAGTTTTGCATGCAGGTGAAAGTGAACCTCGGGGTGTGGAGCAGCCACAAGAGGATCATGGAGTGGGAGAGACCACTCATGCAGAGAAACTTCGTGCCAGATGGGCAGAGGGAGTGCATGCAGCTATACCACCAGATGAGAGGTGGGGCGACATGAATGAGTAATCCCAAGTGGAGATTTATGGGCAGGATTCATGAGTTGGTGTGGATCTCATGAATTGAACCTGGCTACGAGGTGCCCACAGCGCAGCAGTAGCAAGATCAGTTGGAGTGATGCAGGCAGATCAAAGTGACAGTGTCGGATACTGGAGCGCGGATCAGAGTTGACAGCAAGTGCAAGAGTGCATCAGTGCAAGAGTTCAACAACGCAGTGGTTCCTGATGACATGTGCAGTTGGCCAAGCAGAAGTCGAAGACTTTGATGATAGATGCTAGATGCATCAAGATTGATTGAGTTGTTTGGAGCCTATTCAGTTTCAGAGGAGTTGCAGAGCAGATGCATGGAGTTGCATGGCGCTTGCAAAGGGTGCATGGCACATGCATGGAGTTGCATGGTGCATGCATGAGTTTGCATGGTGCATGCAAAGGGTGCATGGTGAATGCATGGAGTTGCATGTCGCATGCATGGAGTTGCATGGCGCTTGTGAAGGTTGCAGGGCGAATGCATGGAGTTGCATGTCGCATGCAAAGATAGTCCTTTCTTGTTGAGAGGGAGTGTTGAAGATGGCAACAAGAAACAGTGAAGGAGGCATCCTGAAACATCTTTCTTGATCCTAGTTGGAAAGTGATCACCTAAACTAGGTGGGGGACCACACAGGTGATTTTTGTCGCAAAGTCTATTTTTAGACTATGTCTATTTTTAGACATATGGATCATGATCTATAAGTTGCGAGATATTATTTATGGATGGTTGGTCATGTTGGTAAAAATAGATGGACCTCTATTTTTAGACATATGGGTGGTTTCTATTTTTAGACTGCCAGGCTAAAAATAGATATGTCGAATATTATTAGCTCTTAATAATATTTGGACTCTAAACATTATCTTATTCTCTTGGAGCACTTCAGTTTGATGCCTGGATGTGGCACATGCAGCTGACAAAAGGAAATACGCTTTTCCTAGGGTTTAAGTGAAGCTATTGCATGATGACTTCAATTAGAACTCATGTGACAGAGTTTGGTGGAGTTGATTGAGGAAGTTAGTGGAGTTGTATTCAGTTTAACTAATCTAAACATAGTTGAGATTTTTGTATCCAAGTTAACTAATAGATAAAATTAGTGAGAGTGGTGTGAATTAATTATTAATTAATTCACTAATTATAAACTCATAAATCAACTAAAGAATACATCAGTTAACTTCAGTGCATGGACAGTTTCAGTGGAGACCAGTGCAGAAATAGGTGAAAGAGCAGGTTAACTATCGGTTGTGACTATACTGTTGCTATTTGCAACAAACAGATAGGTGGAGTAATCAATGAGGATTGCGCAGTTCAATCCAGGTGGTTTATCTATATAAAGAGACCATCCCATAGCATTGAAACATGCAATTCAGGTTGGCTATCAAGTGGCCAAAGGTTGGAGCATGAGTTTTGCTAGATCTAGCTTGATAGTGTGTAGCAAGGGAGGTAGTGCATGAGAGCTTGCAAAGAGCTTTGTACTATGATTGTTACATGATCTCCATGACATGTATAATATACAGATAGTTGGGGGTTTTCAGCTTTAAGCTTTCCCATGAAATACTCTGTTCATATGTGTGAATTTTTATGGCTTTAATGTGTGCATGCAATTGATTTTATTTCCGCATGTGATGATCAATGGTAGAAGAGATTCTGTATTATGCATGAAGCTAAAATAGTGTGTGATCAGGAGAATCTCGGTGGATAACATATCAGTTATTCAAATTTTTACAA